>JAUCMX010000025.1:16850195-16895195 GCA_033459395.1 Hemibagrus guttatus | reverse complement strand
CACTAAAAGCAGTAACTCACCTGAAATCAGGAGCAGAAGCTGCAGAGAAAGGGGAGGAGCCCATTTCGGTGACATCATCAGTGCAACCTGGATGATCAGAATACACGCTGGTTAGTTTAAATATTATAAATATATTAAAAAAATCCAACGGAGCGTACTCTAATCAATCGTATCTCAATCATATCAAATCCCGACAGTGTGTCAGATAAACATCATCAGAGTTCCGAGAAAAACACGGCACAAACATCACAAATTAAATGCAACGTTGTGAGCTATGAATAATTGTCTTCAAGGAATGTAAACATACTGCAAAACATGTCGGGGAATAACCACAAGCTGTGGCCATTATTATTTTCATGGCTTTATATATCTTATCTGAGCCTGTTTTTATTTTAATAACAAAAAAAACTATCCTATTGATAATCAACCAAACAATCAACCAAAAAACAGGCAAAGTCATTGATCAGTTTTTCTTGATCATCCACAAACTCTAATAATCTTTCCTAAATAAATAAACAACTTTTTTATTTGTTTAAAGATTCTGAGAACAATCTCCTACCCTCATTAAACGATGTTCGCATCTGACGTCCAAAACACAACTCAGAGACACTAAGCCGAGTCACTTCTACCTGTCAAACTGTGTGGTACAAATGTGTTGCGAATGTTTACTGCATGTTTTCTTCCCCTTTCTTACTGAAACAGTCTTCTTTTGCAAGTAGTTGAGAAACACTCAAAAGACCTTTGATAAAACATCCTTTTATTTACATCCTGTTATTTTCTTTTGAATATCTAGAGCAGCTGGATTTAACTAAAAAAAAAAAAAAAAAAACTGTTGAATGCAAGACCGCGAGTTATAGTGAGATAAATATGACACTATCGATGACAAACTTAACGCATTTTTTTGTCAGAGCGCTGCATTTAATCATCAGATCATCATATCCTCCCGATTACCAAGAAACAAAAATCCTTATTCATCTTTACTTTCAGTGGAGATTCCTAACTTGTAATTAACCGCTCACCAAAGAGCCATTTGAATGTAAGGAACCTCAGTGGTTTCTTCCCCAGAAGTTGGCAGTCAGTCTTATATTGAAGCCATGCATTTGTAATTGCCAGATCAAAAAAGTAAAAAATTACACACACTATCCATTTCCGAGTGCGAGTGACCATTCTGTAGAAACTTAGCATGTGGTCGGCCATGTCCACACCACCCATGTTGCTGTTGTACTCAGCAGTTGCCAATGGTCTTGACACTTGGAAACACTTTTTGGAAACACTTAGACCATCTACTGTGTGTGTCTTGAGGCTCAGTGCCATTGGCAGAGGACGCCATGACCACTGGCTTGTTGTCAAACCACTTAATGACCATCATCTCAGATGCCTCTCTTCCTTTCTTTTTGATGGACTTATCCCCTGTAATGTTGCACTCCTTTGGAATTCTGTTCATTAAACTTCCAGTTCCTGCCAGTCCGTTCTCCATCAGGGCATCCAGGAAGTCAGCAGTTATAAAGAACCTGTGGGTTCCTCTGGGAAAGGATTCGGCCAAATGAAGGGCAGCTTGCTCTCCAATGCCCCATCTGTCTGTGACTCTACCCCTACAAATTTGGTATCATTTAAAAGTCCTAAATGTCCTTTTTGCAGAACAAAAGGAGTTAGGTCAGTAGTATGTGGTAGGTGGGAGATATTCAAGTTTATATATGTCCTCTAGAGAGGATAATTATTGGAACTGAGGGTAGTCAGGAGGATTATAGGATAATAAAAACTACAGTCGAAGTATGAATGTGGATTAACTGAACGTCCCGCCCTCTTCCTCCCATCTTCTTCAAACATGCACTGACATGGATGGATTGTTATTAAAAGCCGATAAAATCTAGGAAGTTCGCTTAATGGAGGAAAAGTCAGAATACATTTTATCTAGGCCAATCAGTTTCCATTTTTCAAAAATAGCTGTACTTTATATGCCACATTTAATAGAAGCCTTTATTTTTCACATATACATTACAGCACAGTGAAATTCTTTCTTCGCATATTCCAACTATGGATGTTGGTGTCAGAGTGCAGGGACAGCCATGATACAGTGCCCCTGGAGCAGTGATATTCACTGAAGTGAAGGGGCTTGAAACCTGAGCCTCCGATCAACTCTCCCACATCATGTTGTAGAATGATAAAGTGAGAGTTGTGCAATTATAAGTAAATAATATAGGGTTGAGTTGATACTTTTTAAAAGAATCACATACATTTGATTTCAGCTTTTCCCAGGAATACTGGGCATGACGCCAGAATATTCACAAGCCCGTACACAAGCACACACACACACACGGAATCTATCCATTTTGGGAGTTTTTTGGGAGTTTGGGAGTAAAGATGGAGGAATATTTTTTCCACGTGATGATTGTATAAAATCAGTAACACTGTACACGAGCATGTGTGAAAAAAATAAAAACATGCAAAAGAGTACTAGTTATAATATAAAGTTAACCTGAATTTCCCTCATGGGATCAATAAAGTATCTATCTATCTATCTATCATCTATCTATCTATCTATCTATCTATCTATCTATCTATCTATCTATCTGAATACAAGCAAGTCATGTGCTTATTCTTCCATCAATGTCTACATATTTACTTTAAACTATTTCCTAGCATTATTAAGCAATATCTGTCTCCAATAGTTCAAAGGTCAAATTCATAGAAATCTCTGTCAAGTCGACCTTTCAAACTGCTTGGGATGTTTTTCGAAATGTGTTGCAAGTGTTTCCGTACAAGATCATGGGCCACTTTTCTTTCTCTTCCTCTTTTTTTTCTAAATCACTCCTTCCGAATTCAGCAAGTGGGCTGCAGGTTGGGAAACACTCAGAACACTTAAGTCAACATTTTCCCTGTTTTCGTGGAAACACTTTTCTATTACACCACCTACTTCTGCATGATACCAATGGCTGAAATATATTTAGATCTGTCACGGTTCCAATGGACAATTCCCCTTCAGATCACCAGAGGGCAACTTTGTGCATTGTTTTAGCGTCTTCGTGTGTTGTGTGCCCGATTCCCCCAGTGATTGTGCTCACCTGTTTCTTTCTCTTGATTCTGTTGACATCTCTGTGATGTGCATGAAGCTGGCTCCTCACATGATCAGAAAACTAACACCACCATATCAGTTCATTTGTGCATTGTTTGTGCATGTAAAATAAACAGTTTTTTTTAGATATTAAACTTTATATTTTTAATACAGCCCATCATGTCATCAAAATCGCTTGTGCACACTAAATATTTGTGCTCGTTCAGTTTTTGAGAGATTAGTTTTTTTTCTAAATGAAACTTTTAATATCTCAAAAATGGAATGAGCGCAAATGTTCAAAAAGTTTCAGATCACATAGGGGGCCAATGTCATGCACGTCACCGTGTGTTTGCTGCACTCCCAGCTGTAGTCCTGTGCCTAAGCTTTATGTTTTGCTGGTCTAGTTTTTGAGCATTGGTTGTTTTGTCCACCTTTAAAAGATATCTGTCAGCACGTGCCCTCGCCTTTACATACGTGACACACGGTACTGAACCGAGCTCACACCATGCCTGTATCTAGCCATGAATTCCAGACCGTTTTAGTTTCAGGAGGGTTATTTTTATTAAACCTACCACACAGGCAGAATTAGAGCCTTTTTAGGAGAGCTCATGCACCTGTACAGTTCTTTACAGCACACTGGAAATATTAATGTCATCACCTGCAGCAAGAACTAATCCATGTGCATGTGCAATATCTACCATAGCTCATGCTTAGCTGAAAGCTGCAGACTCTGGAAAAATCATCTGAATTTATTTTCATCCATTGTCTTTCCATTGTCTGTACCGCTTATCCGATCTATCTCAGGCGTCATCAAGCATCAAGGCAGGATACACCCTGGATGGAGTGCCAACCCATCGCAGGGCACGCACACACTCAATCACTCACACAATCACACACTACAGGCAATTTAGAGACTCCAATCAGCCTAGAAGCAAGTCTTCGGACTGTGGGAGGAAACCGGAGCACCCGGACGAAACCCAGCAAGCACGGGGAGAACATGCAAACTCCACACACAAGTGTGAGGCAAATGTGCTAACCACTAAGCCACCGTGCCCCTTTATTTTCATCCACTTTATTAAATGTCTCTGCCGACTGCAAACGACTACTACTACTGTCACCGACAGTCAGGCCCAACAAACCCACGCCTGACACTGTCTGACTGGGGCTAGTTGATCATGTTCCCTGTTTGTTAGAACTTTGACAAGACGTAGACATTTGAGCGCGAGCGTTTTTAAGTCTCACCCGTCACTTGCAAATGTGACTTGCACGTGCTGTTTGCTGCTTATTGAAGCATAGCAATTTCCTTTTTTTAAACTATCAAATAAACAACCATTCATTTTGCCCTGATCAGACGGTCATTATCAGTAACATCCAGTTATAAGGACGAACGAGTTGTCCCAGTAGATGACACTAGAATACAAAAATGTGCAATACATGCAAGGAAAATAAGATCTCTTGACAGTTATGAAAGGAGATGTATGGTACGTTCAAGTCATTTTTTACAAAATGAACACAGATGAACGCCACAACAAAGTAGTAGTTACGAATGCTGAAACTCGGGATTTACGTTGGGGTCTGAGTTTTCGGTGGGGGTCGTCAATCATAAATCCAGACTTCCCAGGAGCACTTGAACACACAGGCAGTGTGTGCAAGTCTCTAGTCACTGGACTTTGAAGTTGCCAGTAGGCGTTCCTACTAATTGCTGTTAATAATAATGTTTATCAGCGTGTGACACAAATACCACACAAAGTGAAGGAGAAGCAGTGTATGCTTTTTGCCAAGGATCATGTGTGCTTTATTTTATTATACTTTATTTGCATGAAGTTCAACTTTTCTCAACTTTGTCACTGCTGGAAACGCCGACATCTAGTTGCCAGTGGTCACTGTTGCTCACTCTATAATATTAATTCATTGTGGCACCTTACTTTTTTCATTAAAATCATTTTCAATGATGTATTGAGACACCACTGCCATTAATCTTCCGCCAAACCAATTACAGCAACAATTTTTTATTGAACATAAAAATGTTTAAATAAAATTTTAAAAATTCATTAAAAAATTTCATTAAAAATTCACATCCTTGAGATATTACGCTAGATTTCTATGCCACATTTCGCTTTGTACTTTCAAGAATGGATGAGAGAGATGGAGTCATTGGTGTTCTTGAGTCCAAATCCTGCAAAAAGTCTTTCTGTAAATGTTGTACGGAAAGTGTGTATGCGATTCAGTGTGGGTGGGTCAGAGGAGATGGTGTAAAAGGACAGAATCCCGGCTGGGACATCCACATACACTGCTACTCTGTTAAACTTGGAACGCGAACTGACCATCATCTTGTTATTGTGCATTACTGAGAAACAGTTAAGATCCCCATAATAACTGGACAAATCCAGGCTCCAGGACTTTTTTGAACATCCGAACACACAGTCATTTCTGTGTCCCCTCTTACTGATAGATTTGTATGCCACAGCGATGGAGGCATTTTGATGCCACTCAATTTCCCAGTAGCAACGGCCAGACAGAAACTCTTCACTGAGCACCTGAGTCTTGTACTGAAATTTCAGTCTGTGGTCTTGACTTGGCTGATTTTCTGTCATAAGCAACATCCTGGTGTTATTACCGGTCAGTGAGAGGCGTGTGTTTGCTGTGTTGGGGTCCAGCGTCAGCTTGAAGGCATCTACACAAGAGAGCTTTTTCCTCAGTATAACATACATATATTTTACACAGACTCTTTTCATGATATTTCAAATTTTACAGCAAAAGTAAAAGGAGAAGTACCAAGAGTACTGAATAATAGTTCTTTACTCATATCAGAAGTAAGTGTGTATTTCGATATTTCTGTAGTGTGTGTGTGTGTGTGTGTGTGTGTGTGTGTGTGAGTGAGAGAGAGAGAGAGAGAGAGAGAGAGAGAGAGAGAGAAACACAGCTTACACTTCTTGAGTCCTCTAGCTATTCTGAATTCTCCACCATGGTCCATACTAGAAGATAACAAAAAAATCATAGGAATGCACAGGCATACACACACACACAAAATGAGCCACCCTTTGTATTGGCCAGATTTCATTTCTGTTCTTCAAGGCAGCAAAGCCATTTTATCAATTCAGTCATTAATCAATTTAGTCACATCAACTGTTAACCTGAAAATATTATACAGATCTGTTCTTGTTTTTACATTAGCTAGCATTTCAGAATGCCGTACAAACTGCACTTAAAACTATTCTTCCTGTGCTTGTTTGAAAATATACTTTATTTTGTGTCCTAGGTGTGCATTAGTAAACTTTATTTTTATTTTGTTATATTAGCTTGGACAGCTTCTAGTAGATTACTAATTTAACTAACCAGCTAACCAACATTGGAATCAACATTGCAGGCAAAAGTTTGCATACTCTGAAAGAAATTGCTAAACATTGCCATTTATTTGGAAAATATGACCGATAATGCAAAAAAAAAAAGATCACATAGTTGTTTGACTCCTTTTTGTGATTCACTCTTGTTTCAAGATGGTCTAGATGGACGGCAGCCAGGGTGTTTCGGTGCGCTCTACTTTTCCTTGTTTTGTGTTGCTATTCAGTTTTGTCTCACAGTTCTGGTGGCTCCTATTCCAGAGAAGAGCTCATGAACTTAAGAGCTACTACTCCAGTGGACTTATTTCCAAGTTTTCTGGCTTCTACCGCGGATTTACTAGCGATTTTAATCAAAGAGGCATGTAACAAAGTGAAGTCCCGCAGAAGAGGGAAACGCTGCGGTGCGCTCGGGCGGCTCCGCCGGCGCGGGTTACGCACAGCGCTCCCTGGGATATTCCTCTCTAATGTGCACTCACTTTGCAACAAAATGGATGATTTGACCCTGCAGATGAACAAAAACAAAGACTTTCCTACGTCTTGTGTTTTGTGCTTCACGGAACCGTGGCTGTGTGATCTTATACCGGACTCTGCGCTACAGCTGGGCAGATTTAATCTTTATAAAGCGAATAGACACACAGAGCTCTCCGGCAAAACAAAAGGAGGTGGAATCTGTTTTTATATTAACAACAGTTGGTGTAATGATGTGAAAGTACTGTCTCAACTCTGTTCCCCGGACCTGGAGGCCTTCATCATTAACTGCAAGCCCTTTTACTCGCCCCGTGAGTTCTCCTCATTCATTCTCGTCGGTGTTTACATCCCGCCGCAAGGTAATGTGCGCGAAGTGCAGCACGCGCTGGCCGACGAGATACAGAGTGTGGAACGGACAAACCCGGATGTCTTGGTTATTGTCCTAGGAGACTTTAATAAAGGTAATCTCTCACACGAACTGCCAAAATACAAACAGTTTATTAAGTGCCCGACCAGAGAGAGGAACGTACTGGACCATTGCTACACCACAATCAGCGGTGCTTATTGTGCTGTCCCTCGTGCTGCACTGGGCCATTCTGACCACATCATGGTGCATTTGATTCCTGAATACAGACAGAAATTAAAACTCTGCAAACCTGTTGTGAGAACATCGAAGAAGTAGACCAGTGAGGCTGTGGGGGAACTTCAGGGGTGTTTGGACTGTACAGACTGGGATGTTTTTAGGTCTACCACCAACAGTCTGGATGAGTACACAGACACTGTGTCATCCTACATTTACTTCTGTGAGGACAGCATCATTCCAACATGCACCAGGGTGAGTTATAACAATGACGAACCCTGGTTCACAGCCGAACTCAGACAGCTCAGGTCAGAGAAAGAGGCCGCATTCAGAAGTGGGGACAAAGGAAAATACAAGGAGGCTAAGTACAGATTTAGCGAGGAGGTGAGAAGAGCTAAAACAGAGCATGGTGAGAGAATGAAACAGCAATTCCAAACCAACAACTCTGCCTCTGTCTGGAAAGGGCTTAAAGCGATCACCAATTACAAGCCTAGAGCCCCCCACTCTGTGAATGATCTGCGACTGGCCAACAGCCTGAATGAGTACTACTGCCTCTTTGAAAGACAATGGAACAGTCCTGACCCCCCCCATCCTCCCTCCACCAGCTATTGATCAGCAGTAGCTCCTCCTCCTACACTTTCATACCTGTATCACCCACACAGCTCCACACCTTAGTGACACCCCACCCCTCACACCTCTCACCATCAAAGAGGAAGCGGTGAATAGACTGTTTAAACGTCTGAACACCCGCAAAGCTACAGGCCCGGACTCCGTCTCCCCCTCCCTCCTGAAGCACTGTGTCAATCAGCTGTCCCCAGTGTTCACAGACATTTTTAATACCTCACTGGAGACCTGCCATGTGCCAGCCTGCTTCAAGACCTCAGCCCCCAAAAAGTCCCCAAAAAGACAAAGATCACAAGACTTAATGACTACAGACCCATCGCCCTGACTTCTGTGGTCATGAAGTCTTTTGAGCACCTTGTGTTGTCCTACCTCAAGGACATTACAGACCGTCTCCTGGATCCCCTACAGTTCGCCTACAGAGCCAACAGATCCGTAGACGATGCTGTGAACATGGCCCTCCACTTCATCCTTCAGCATCTGGATTCCCCAGGATCCTACGCCAGGATGCTATTTGTGGACTTTAGTTCTGCTTTTAATACGATCGTCCCAGCTCTGCTCAGAGACAAGCTCTTCCAGCTGAATGTGCCTGACTCCATGTGCAGTTGGATCATGGACTTCCTGACAGACAGACGGCAGTTCATGAGGCTGGGAACGCATGTCTCTGACCTCCAGCACATCAGCACTGGATCCCCCCAAGGCTGTGTCCTTTCTCCTCTGCTATTCTCCCTTTATACCTGCACATCTGGTCACCAGTCTGTCAAACTCCTGAAGTTTGCTGACGACACCTACCTCATCGGCCTCATCTCTGATGGGGACAAGTCGGCCTAAAGGGGTGAGATGTCAGCAGAGGATGTAGCTGAAAAAGTTTCTCCTCCCTCTGAAGATGTTGGTTAACTTCTACACTGCCATCATTGAATCTATCCTCACATCCTCCATCACGGTCTGGTTTGCTGCAGCTACAGCCAGGGACAAAGCCAAACTGCAGCGTGTCATCCACTCAGCTGAGAAGGTGATTGGCTGCAGTCTCCCATCTCTCCAAGAGCTTTACGTCTCCAGGTCCCGGAGACATGCAGCCAAGATCGCAGCCGACCCCTCTCATCCCGGAAATGAACTCTTTCGGTCCCTCCCCTCTGGAAAGAGGCTCTGGTCCATCAGGACCAGGACCTCACGCCACAAGAACAGTTTCTTCCCCACTGCAGTCAGCCTGCTGAACAGTGCCCCACTTACCCCCAGATGACCCCCCCCCCAAGAACTTACAGACAACCACAACATTTTCACATTCTAAACTGCACTACATCTTCTGCAAACTCAAACTTCTGTATACAATATTTATTTCATTCTCGATTGTACATACTGGATATACATATTTGGACAGTCACTTTCACTCAAACTTTACATTCTAAATTTCTCTTTGTCACATAACGCTGGTCATACCGGTTTAGATGGATCAGACCTCACGTAGGGATAGACGGCAGACAGGGGTTTATTGAAAATAAGAAACATTCATTCACGAAGACACAGACGAATAACATTCAGACGGGTTACATACCGACGAGGACTAGCAAAGAAACCAAAGTCCAAACACCACTATAAATAGTGAACATAATTAAAAGACACATTAGGGACAGGTGAATCAAAACAGGAACGATTAGGAATAAGGTGGGGCTACAACAAGCACATGACATACGAAAACAACAATACAACACAATCCCTGCTGGAAACCCCCCCTAGTGGTCCGCATCGGACCTGCCACCCGTAACATTTCCCCCCTCGCTAAGGCGTGGCTCCTGACGCGCCAACCGTAACCCTCCCCGAAAGTCTGGTCAAACTATGGGTCCTGAAGAGGAACAAGGAGCATAGAGAGGCAGGTGGGGGGAGCGAGAAGCATGGCAAGGCAAGTAGGGGGGGAGCGAGGAGCAAGGGCGAGGCAAGTGAGGGGAAGCAAAGATCAGAGGCGAGGCAAGTGGGGGGAGCGAGGATCAAGGCAAGGCAGGTGGGGGGAGCGAGAAGCAGAAGCGAGACAGGTGGGGGGAGCACGGGGCCCGACGGTAAGGCCAAAGGGTCCCACACGACGTCCACAACCTAGCGGAGGCACCGAGAAACGTCCACAGCCAAGCAGCAGAGCCAAGCAACGTCCGCCGCCGAGCAGCAGAGCCGAGCAACGTCCAGCACGAGCAGCAGCGCCGAGCGACGTCCCCCGCTGAGCACTCGCGCCGAGTGCGACCACCGACAACCGGTAGAGCCGAGTGATGACCTCAGTCCCGCTAGAGCTGGAAACTCCTGCAAGGGGCGGGCGGGCGGGAGACAGGTGCAGGCGATGCCCTCCTCCGCTGACGAGGGGTGAGGCGGCGTCCCCCATGGAAAACCAGAGAGTGGAGCGACGTCCCCCACGGAAAACCAGAGAGTGGAGCGACGTCCCCCACAGAAACAGAAGCGGAGCGAGGGCTGGAGCAAAAAACAGAATCCGGAAGCCTCCTCCGCCGACGGAAGTGAGGCGGCGTCCCCCACGAAAAACCAGATGGTGGAGCGACGCCCCCCACGGGAACAGGAGCGGAGCGAGGCCCAAAACCAAAAACCAAAATCCAAAAAATACAAGCCGGAAGCCTTCTTCGCCGAAAAAAGGTGAGGTGGCGTCCCCCACAGAAAACCAGATGGTGGAGCGACGCCCCCCACGGGAACAGGAGCGACGCCCCCCACGGGAACAGGAGCGGAGCGAGGCCCAAAACCAAAAACCAAAATCCAAAAAATACAAGCCGGAAGCCTTCTTCGCCGAAAAAAGGTGAGGTGGCGTCCCCCACGGAAAACCAGAGAGTGGAGCGACGTCCCACACAGGAACAGGAGCGGAGCGAGGCCCAAAACAAAAAACAAAAACCGGCAAAAGAAAATGACCGGGTCAGGGAAGAAAGAAAGTCCTCGCTGGCCTATCCCGCTGGGTCTGTTCGCTGTTGGCTAGTCCTTCTGTCACATAACGCTGGTCGTACCGGTTTAGATGGATCAGACCTCACACAGGGATAGACGGCAGACAGGGGTTTATTGAAAATAAGAAACATTCATCCACGAAGACACAGACGAATAACATTCAGATGCGTTACATACCGACGATGACCAGCAAAGAAACCAAAGCACAAACACCACTATAAAAAGGGAACATAATTAAAGGACACATTAGGAACAGGTGAATCAAGACAGGAATGATTAGGAATAAAGCGGGGCTACAACAAGCACATGACATACGAAAACAACAATACAACACAATCCCTGCTAGAAACCCCCCCTAGTGGTCCGCATCGGACCTGCCACCCGTAACACTCTTCTTTTCATGCACATTTAAACTTCTGTGTACATATTTATTATCATTCTCGATTGTGTACATACAGTACTTTATCTGTATATATGTTTGGACAGTCTCCTTCAATTTCACTTAGACTTTTACACTGTAAATTGCAACACGTAAGTCACTTGCTGTTAACATTCATTCATTCGTTGTCTGCCGCTTATCCGAACTACACTCGGGTCACGGGGAGCCTGTGCCTATCTCAGGCGTCATAGGGCATCAAGGCAGGAAACACCCTGGACGGAGTGCCAACCCATCGCAGGGCACACACACACTCTCATTCACTCATGCAATCACACACTATGGACAATTTAGAGATGCCAATCAACCTACCATGCATGTCTTTGGACCGGGGGACCCCCGAGGCACGGGGAGAACATGCAAACTCCACACACACATGGCGGAGGCGGGAATCGAACCCCCAACCCTGGAGGTGTGAGGCAAACGTGCTAACCACTAAGCCACCGTGCCCCCCCCTTGCTGTTAACAGCTCTATTTAATTTATTATAGTTTATTTTATTATTTTAAAATTTTATCTGTGTATATGTTTAATCTAGCCATAGGGGTCACAGTCCAGTGACTTCTGTGCCGGTCCCAAGCCCGGATAAATAGAGAGGGTTGCGTCAGGAAGGGCATCCGGCGTAAAACATTGTCAAATTTAACCATGCGAATCGTCAGTACAAATTTCATACCGGATCGGTCGAGGCCCGGGTTAACAATGACCGCCATCGGCGCCGTTGACCTACAGGGCGCCAGTGGAAATTGGGCTACTGTTGGTCGAAGAAGTAGAGGAGGGAGGAGAGTGCACCGACAGAGAGAGAAGAGGAAAGGTAAGAGTGTAGGACTGAGAATAGGAACTCTGAATGTTGGTACTATGACAGGGAAAGGTAGAGAGCTGGCTGATATGATGGAGAGAAGGAAGGTGGATATACTGTGTGTACAGGAGACCAGGTGGAAGGGTAGCAAGGCTCGTAGTATAGGAGCAGGATTCAAGCTGTTTTATTATGGTGTGGATAGTAAGAGAAATGGGGTAGGTGTGGTCCTGAAGGAGGAGTTTGTGAGGAATGTTCTGGAGGTGAAGAGAGTGTCAGACAGGGTGATGACTCTGAAGTTAGAGATTGAAGGGGTGATGTTGAATGTTGTTAGTGGTTATGCCCCACAGGTAGGTTGTGAGTTAGAGGAGAAAGAGAAATTCTGGAGTGAATTAGATGAGGTGATGGAGAGTATTCCCACAGGTGAGAGAGTGGTGATAGGAGCGGATTTTAATGGACATGTTGGTGAGGGGAACACATGTGATGAGGAGGTGATGGGCAAGTTTGGAGTTAAGGAAAGGGACCTTGAAGGACAGATGGTAGTGGACTTTGCTAAGAGGATGGACATGGCTGTGGTTAACACTTATTTTCAGAAGAGGGAAGAGCATAGAGTGACTTACAAGAGTGGAGGTAGGAGAACACAGGTAGACTACATCCTATGTAGAAGAGGCAATCTGAAAGAGATTAGTGACTGTAAAGTAGTAGTGGGAGAGAGTGTAGCCAGACAGCATAGGATGGTGGTGTGTAGGATGACTTTGTTGGCCTGTAAGAAGAAGAGGTCAAAGATAGAGAAGAAAACCAAGTGGTGGAAGCTGAAAAAGGAGGAATGTTGTGAGGAATTTAGATAGAAGTTGAGACAGGCTCTGGGTGGTCAGGTAGTGCTGCCAGATGACTGGGAAACTACAGCGGAAGTGATCAGGGAGACAGGGAGAAAGGTGCTGGGTGTGTCATCTGGAAGGAGGAAAGAAGATAAGGAGACTTGGTGGTGGAATGAGGAAGTTCAGGATAGTATCCAGAGGAAGAGGTTAGCCAAGAAGAAGTGGGACATGGACAGGACTGAAGAGAATAGACAGGAATACAAGGAGTTACAGCGCAGAGTGAAGAGGGAGGTGTCTAAGGCCAAGCAGAAGGCATATGACGAGTTGTACACTAGGTTAGACACTAGAGAAGGAGAGAAGGACTTGTACAGGTTAGCTAGGCAGAGGGATCGAGATGGGAAGGATGTGCAGCAAGTTAGAGTTATTAAGGATAGAGATGGAAGGGTGCTCACAAGTGAGGAGAGTGTACAGAGGAGATGGAAGGAGTACTTTGAGGAGCTGATGAATGAGGAAAATGAGAGGGAAAAAAGAGTAGAAGGGGTGAACTCTGTGGAACAGAAAGTAGATAAGATTAGAAAAAATGAAGTCAGGAAGGCTTTGAAGAGGATGAAAAGTGGAAAGGCAGTTGGTCCTGACGACATCCCGGTGGAGGTCTGGAAGTGTCTGGGAGAGGCAGCAGCGGAATTTTTGACTAGTTTGTTCAACAGGGTTTTAGAGAGTGAGGAGATGCCTGAGGAATGGAGAAGAAGTGTGTTAGTGCCGATCTTTAAGAATAAGGGTGACGTGCAGAGTTGCAGCAACTATAGGTGGATAAAGTTGATGAGCCATACAATGAAGCTATGGGAAAGAGTAGTGGAAGCTAGGTTAAGGAAGGTAGTGGAAATTTGTGAGCAGCAGTATGGCTTCATGCCCAGAAAGAGCACAACAGATGCAATTTTTGCTCTGAGAATTTTGATGGAGAAGTATAGGGATGGTCAGAGGGAGTTGCACTGTGTGTTTGTAGACTTGGAGAAAGCGTATGACAGGGTGCCAAGAGAAGAGCTGTGGTACTGTATGAGGAAGTCAGGAGTAGCAGAGAAGTATGTCAGAGTGGTGCAGGACATGTATGAGAGGAGCAGGACAGTGGTGAGGTGTGCTGTAGGTCAGACAGAGGAGTTCAAAGTGGAGGTGGGACTGCATCAGGGATCAGCTCTGAGCCCCTTCCTGTTTGCTATAGTGATGGACCAGTTGTCAGAGGAGGTCAGACAGGAGTCTCCTTGGACAATGATGTTTGCAGATGACATTGTGATCTGTAGTGAGAGCAGGGAGCAGGTGGAGGAAAACCTGGAGAGGTGGAGGTTTGCGCTGGAGAGAAGAGGAATGAAAGTCAGTGGTAGTAAGACTGAGTACATGTGTGTGAATGAAAGGGAGGGAAGTGGAACAGTAAGGTTACAGGGTGAAGAGGTGAAGAAGGTACAGGAGTTTAAGTACTTGGGGTCAACAGTCCAGAGTAATGGAGAGTGTGGGAAAGAGGTAAAGAAGCGAGTGCAGGCAGGTTGGAATGGCTGGAGAAATGTGTCGGGAGTTCTGTGTGAAATATCAGCGAGAATCAAGGAGAAGGTGTACAGGACAGTGGTGAGACCGACCATGCTGTATGGTTTAGAGACAGTGTCACTGAGGAAGAGACAGGAGTCAGAGCTAGAGGTAGCAGAGCTAAAGATGTTGAGATTCTCTTTGGGAGTGACAAGATTGGACAGGATTAAGAACGAGTACATCAGAGGGACAGCTCATGTTGGACGTTTGGGGGACAAAGTTAGGGAGGCCAGATTAAGATGGTTTGGACATGTTCAGAGGAGAGACAGTGAGTATATTGGTAGGAGAATGTTGGACATGGAGCTGCCAGGCAGGAGGCAAAGAGGAAGGCCAAAGAGGAGGTATATGGATGGAATTAATGAGGATATGAAGCTAGTGGGTGCAAGTGTTGAGGATGCAGAAGATAGGGATAGGTGGAGAGAGATGATTTGCTGTGGCCACCCCTGAAGGGAAAAGCCGAAAGAAGAAGAAGAAGAAGAAGATCTGTCTATATGTTTGCACCTGACACCAAGACAAATTCCTAGTACTGTAAAGTGCTCTTTGCAAACCCTTTGCTGTACCTGGCAATAAAAACTTTTCTGATTTCTGATTTTAAAACCCAATAATAACTGAAATCTCCCAAACAACTCGGATCAAAAGTTTACATATCCTTGAATGTTTGGTCACATTATAAACACAAAGAGGTTTAAATGGCTATTAAAGAGAAGTTTCCACACCTGTGACTCATTGTAATTGTAATTAGTGTCTGTGCGTACATAGTCAGTGAGTTTCTCAGCTCATGAGGTGATGCACTAACATGGCTGAGTACTGCACCATGGGGAAGACAAAAGAACTGCCAATAGGCCTGCATAATAAAGTAGTTGAACTGTATAAAGCAGGAAAAGGATATAAAAAGACCTCAACACTTGAAAATGCCAGTCAGTACTGTTCAAACTTTGATAAAGAGCTGGAAAATAAGAGGTTCTGTTGATACTAAGCCACGGTCAGGTAGACCAAGAAAGATTTCACCCACTACTGCCAGAAGAATTGTTTGAGACACAAAGAAAAACCCACAAACAACTTCGAGAGAAATACTGGCTGCTCTAGAAAAAAGTGGTGAAGTCATTTGAGACCAAAATTAAACTTTATAGTCACAACCATAAATGCTATGTTTGGAGAGGAGTCAGCAAGGCCTATAGTGAAAAGTACACCATCCCCACATGGTGGTGGATCTCTGGGGCTGTGTGAGCTCCAGCGGCACAGGGAAGTTAGTCAAAATTGATGGCAAGATGAATGCAGCATGGTGTCAGAAAATGCTGGCAGACAATTTGCATTGTACAGCACAAAAGCTGCACATGGACCACTCTTGGATGTTCCAACATGACAATGATCCAAAGCACAAGGCCAAGTTGACTCGCCAATGGCTACAGCAAAAAAAGGTGAAGGTTCTGGAGTGGCTATCACAGTCTGCTGACCTCAATGTCATTGAGCCATTTTGGGGAGATCTCAAACATGCAGTTTGTACAAGACAATGAAAAAATTTACAGGAACTGTAGGCATTTGGCCAAGAAGAATGGGCAGCTATAACATCTGAGAGAATTAAGGACCTCATGCACAATTATTACAAAAGACTGATGCTAAAGGGGGCAATACACCATATCAAGAACTAAAGGTATGCAGACTTTTGAACAGGGATTATTTCCTCATTTTCTTTATTGTCATGTTTTGTTTGGTGACTGTGGCTTTCCGGTATGCCTTACATATCAACTTGTGTCCTATAAGAAATAAAATAAATTTGTTTTGCCTTCTCACTCATGTTTTCTTGTAAAAATGGTACACATCTTGCAAATTCTCCCAAGGTATGCAAACTTTTCAGCACAACTGTATATATATCGGTCAGATCAATAAGCTTGTCTTACTTGGTCTCCGGTTTATTGTCTAAATTCCTCCTCATTGAAAAAGATGAATGTTCTGGATAATTGTAGCTTAAATCCAGCTTAGGGAGGTGTGTGGAGTTTGAATGCAGAGCCAACATGAGTGCAGAGCAACTCCGTGCTGTGAGGCAACAGCCGGACAATCTAGAGATAGGAATACAGAGGAAAAAAGCCACCACCACCACCAATGAATAATATACAGTATATTCAATGAGTGATAATAAACTGCACCAAAGAATTATTGGAACACTTAAATCACACACTGGACCTTAATGAATAAAATATTCAAGTTGAAAATCTTTATATACATTTTATATACATTGTGCACATTGTTGAGAGCAAAATTATGTGACAATGGTCATTGGAAACCAACCCACTGAGGGCAAGATTTAAAATATTAAAAAATTAAAATTAATATTACAGACTGATGAATTACATCACAGCAACTCATAAGGGATTTTCACCCAGGGTTTAGGAATGTACAGTGTGAAACGTCTGTTAATGAATATCCAGGATTAACAGTTAACCCCGGGTATCGTATGAGCAGTGTGAAACGTGATTACAGATAACCCAGGATTCAGTTTATCTGGGGATTAAGATGACCCAGGGTTAACAATTCAAGTGTGAAAATGCCCTCTGGTGTAACAGCCTGCCTCCCGGTATCTCCACCAGCTCTTGAAACTGCACTGGGAGACACAACAAACCTCCTTGAGATGGCATGTTGTTGATATGCCATCCTGGAGGAGCTGGACTACCTGATACTGCCTCATGCTACAAGTAGTAACAAGGACCCTAACAAAAACAAAACTAGAGACAAATCAGTTAGGAAGGATAAGTATAGAGCAACTGTCCACCACCTGCAAAACCATTTCCTTTTTGGCGGGGGTTGTCTTGTTTTTGCCTCTCCAGTTCACCCGTTATCACGTTCATTTGCACCAAAGCAGGTGAAACAGATTCACAAATCACTTACGTCCACTTCCTAAGTGGACAGATTGATATCCCTGAAGTTTAATTGGCTTAGTGTTTAACTGACTTAGTGTTATACTGTGATGATTAAGTTCACTAAATTTTTTGAGCAGTGTATATTTTAGTAATATGTTGAATTTTTTTTAAATCATTGCCATTATTTTTTGACAGACCACTTACCTCAGCATTTCCAGAACACATTTTGAACTCTTCAATCCATCAGACAACTCTTTGATACCAGAATCCAGCAGGTCATTATCACTTAAATCCAGCTCTCTCAGGGACGAGTTTGCCTTTCTCAGAACTAAGGAGATACTTCGACAAGACTGCTCAGTGAGCTTACAGTCCGAGAGTCTAAAATCGGAAACGGGAGAGAATATTTCCGTTACCTATTTTACATTGTAAGGAGCACAAAGATTTTTTTATGCTTGGCCCCTAATGAAAGACATCAATTGCATCAAAAAGACAGAATGTGACTGAACCCTTCAGCTTGTGTGTTAATGTGTACAGTGCGTTTACATCCTTTTTATTTGCCACTCACTTCAGTATGTTCAGATTACAGTGTGAACTCATCAGTCCCTCAGATAGCAGCTTCATTCCTTGATCCTGCAGTTCATTGCAACTCAGATCCAGCTCTCTCAAAGGTGACTTTGCTAAAGCTTTGCCAATGGATTTGCAAGATTCTGCAGTGAGCTTACAATCTGAGATCCTGTTAGACAAGAAAAAAATCCAACATTTAGAGTAAAGGGATTTCTTATGGATGTGTATATTTTTTTAGGTAGATGACTTGATGTTCATGTTCATGGCATGTTATTAAAAAAAGAAAGTGTACTGCCTGAGGAACTAATTCAACACAATGTGATGTTTTGGGTTTCATTGGGTTGCTGACTTGGGGCAGGAAGTGAAAAAAGGTCATGAGCTGTGTAGAGAACAGTAAAGCACAATAAAGGCAGACTATCAAAGATATATTCAAGTAAAAAGTAAATGTGTATATCCTTTAGGATGGTGATGTGTAGGATGACTCTGATGGTCTGTAAGATGAAGAGGTCAAAGATAGAGAAGAAAACCAAGTGGTGGAAGCTGAAAAAGGAGGAATGTTGTGAGGAATTTAGACAGAAGTTGAGGCAGGCTCTGGGTGGTCAGGTAGTGCTGCCAGATGACTGGGAAACTACAGCAGAAGTGATCAGGGAGACAGGGAGAAAGGTGCTGGGTGTGTCATCTGGAAGGAGGAAAGAAGATAAGGAGACTTGGTGGTGGAATGAGGAAGTTCAGGATAGTATCCAGAGGAAGAGGTTAGTCAAGAAGAAGTGGGACATGGACAGAACTGAAGAGAATAGACAGGAATACAAGGAGTTACAGCGCAGAGTGAAGAGGGAGGTGTCTAAGGCCAAGCAGAAGGCATATGACGAGTTGTACACTAGGTTAGACACTAGAGAAGGACAGAAGGACTTGTACAGGTTAGCTAGGCAGAGGGATCGAGATGGGAAGGATGTGCAGCAAGTTAGAGTTATTAAGGATAGAGATGGAAGGGTGCTCACAAGTGAGGAGAGTGTACAGAGGAGATGGAAGGAATACTTTGAGGAGCTGATGAATGAGGAAAATGAGAGGGAAAAAAGAGTAGAAGGGGTGAACTCTGTGGAACAGAAAGTAGATAAGATTAGAAAGGATGAAGTCAGGAAGGCTTTGAAGAGGATGAAAAGTGGAAAGGCAGTTGGTCCTGACGACATCCCGGTGGAGTTCTGGAAGTGTCTAGGAGAGGCAGCTGTGGAATTTTTAACTAGTTTGTTCAACAGGGTTTTAGAGAGTGAGAGAATGCCTGAGGAATGGAGAAGAAGTGTGTTAGTGCCGATCTTTAAGAATAAGGGTGACATGAAGAGTTGCAGCAACTATAGGGGGATAAAGTTGATGAGCCATACAATGAAGCTATGGGAAAGAGTAGTGGAAGCTAGGTTAAGGAAGGTAGTGGAAATTTGTAGGCAACAGTATGGCTTCATGCCCAGAAAGAGGACAACAGATGCAATTTTTGCTCTGAGAATTTTTATGGAGAAGTATAGGGATGGTCAGAGGGAGTTGCATTGTGTGTTTGTAGACTTGGAGAAAGCGTATGACAGGGTGCCAAGAGAAGAGCTGTGGTACTGTATGAGGAAGTCAGGAGTAGCAGAGAAGTATGTCAGAGTGGTGCAGGACATGTATGAGAGGAGCAGGACAGTGGTGAGGTGTGCTGTAGGTCAGACAGAGGAGTTCAAAGTGGAGGTGGGACTGCATCAGGGATCGGCTCTGAGCCCCTTCCTGTTTGCTATAGTGATGGACCAGTTGTCAGAGGAGGTCAGACAGGAGTGTCCTTGGACATTGATGTTTGCAGATGACATTGTGATCTGTAGTGAGAGCAGGGAGCAGGTGGAGGAAAACCTGGAGAGGTGGAGGTTTGCGCTGGAGAGAAGTGGAATGAAAGTCAGTCGTAGTGAGACTGAGTACATGTGTGTGAATGAAAGGGAGGGAAGTGGAACAGTAAGGTTACAGGGTGAAAAGGTGAAGAAGGTACAGGAGTTTAAGTACTTGGGGTCAACAGTCCAGAGTAATGGAGAGAGTGGGAAAGAGGTAAAGAAGCGAGTACAGGCAGGTTGGAATGGGTGGAGAAAGGTGTCGGGAGTTCTGTGTGATAGGAAAATATCAGCGAGAATCAAGGGGAAGGTGTACAGGACAGTGGTGAGACCGGCCATGCTGTATGCTTTAGAGACAGTGTTACTGAAGAAGAGACAGGAGTCAGAGCCAGAGGTAGCTGAGCTGAAGATGTTGAGGTTCTCTTTGGGAGTGACAAGATTGGACAGGATTAGGAACGAGTACATCAGAGGGACAGCTCATGTTGGACGTTTGGGGGACAAAGTTAGGGAGGCCAGATTAAGATGGTTTGGACATGTTCAGAGGAGGGAGAGTGAGTATATTGGTAGGAGAATGTTGGACATGGAGCTGCCAGGCAGGAGGCAAAGAGGAAGGCCAAAGAGGAGGTATATGGATGGAATTAATGAGGATATGAAGCTAGTGGGTGCAAGTGTTTAGGATGCAGAAGACAGGGATAGGTGGAGAGAGATGATTCGCTGTGGCGACCCCTGAAGGGAAAAGCCAAAAAGAAGAAGAAGAAGAAGAAGAAGACTAACCTTAATGTGTCCAGTTTACAGTGTGGGCTCTTTAGTCCAGTGAAGAGCTGATTTATCCCCTTCTGCAGGTCATTGTAGCTCAGATCCAGTTTTTTCAGGGAGGAATTTCCTAAATGTAGAGCTGACAATGTGGTCAGCTTACAGTTAGAGAGACTGTAGACGGGAGACACAATATTTTTATCAAATTTTGCTAATTACAATTGCCTGTATTTGTCATTAATTGTGTAGAACTCTATTTGTCGATCCATTGCAGGGCACCAAACACTCATTCTTTCACACCTGAAACTATCCACCTTCTGGTATGTTTTGGGAGGTTTTTTGCAGCAATTTCCACAGTGTGTTTCTTTACCTTAGTATCTCTAATTTACAATTTAAACTCTTCAGCCCTTCATGAAGCAATTCCAGTCCGGCATCCTGTAGGTCATTGTCGCTCAGGTCAAGCTCTCTCAGGGGTGAATTTGCTGACTGTAAAGCTGATGCAATGTTTTCACAGGACGTCTTTGTAAGATTACAATCTGCCAGACTACAGCAAGAGAAATCAGAGAGGTTTTCATCAATTTATTAATTCTGATCAACATACAGTATATCCATATACTGTTAAACATTTAATGTATGATGATGCTGCCATTAGTTTTGTAAAGACATTTCACAATAAGCATGAATAACAAACTGTTTCCTGAAACAAAAAATATTTAAAGTACTTACTTTTCAGATGTTAGTAGATCTAATATACTCACATAGCCTTCCTGCAGTTCCTTAGCACTGGAATTAGTCTTCTACGTCCCTCTTCTGTTGTGTTGTATTTTTTTAGGTCCAATTCATCTAACACTTCTTCTGAAACTTGAAACATGTTAGCCATTGCCGAACAATGTGCAAGAGTGAGCTTTTTGGACTTTTTTTTAGACTTGAGGTAAGTCTGAATTTCTTGCTGAAGAGTGTCATCCTTCATTTCTATTAAGCAGTGTGAGAGATTGAGCCAACGCTCAGGGTTAATGTTTTTTTTTTGTCCGTGTTTCAGGTTTTGCTTTATTTTCTTGACACTCTCGGGGCTGCTTATGGTATGGGGTAGTAGACCTTGCAGGAGTCTCTGGTTGGATTCCAGTGACATGCCGTGAAGGAAACGGAGGAAAAGGTCAAGATGTCCGTTCTTGCTCTTCAAGGCTTCATTCACTGCATGCTTCATTAGCACATCCAATGGTACTTCTTCCATGACCTTGGTCTTTGGCAGAAACATCTTCACTTCTGCCGTGTTCTTGCATAGATAACAATAGAACACATGAAGAGCGGCAAAAAATTCTTGGAAGCTCAAGTGCACAAAGCAATAAACTTTTGTGCGAAAAAACAGAGATTCCATTTTAAAGATTTCAGTGCAAAGTCCAGAGTATAAGAAGGCTTCTTTGACATTGATTCCACACTCTTTCAGATCTTTTTCATAGAAGAGGACATTGCTATTTAGCAGCTGTTTGAAAGCCAATTCGCCAAGTTTCAGAATCATGTCTTTGTTGGACTCCAGCAGTAACTTTGAGTCTATTTCATGGCTCAGGTCAAACTTCTCATTCTTCCTGTTTGTCTGAACAAGTAAAAAGTGAGAGTACATTTCAGTCAGTGTTGTGGGGATTTCTTCTTTGCGATTGTGGGTAAGACAATTCTGAAGAGCAGTAACTGAAATCCAACAAAAGACTGGAATGTGACACATAATGTGAAGACTTCTTGCTTTCTTGATGTGCGAGATGATTCTGTTGGCTTTGTCCGTATCGGTCACTCTCTTTTTAAAGTACTGCTCCTTTTGGGAGTCACTGAATCCCTGAATTTCTGTCACACGGTTAATGTACTGGGAGGGTATCTGATTCGCTGCTGCCGGTCGAGACGTTATCCATATAAGAGCAGAAGGGAGTAGCTCTCCTTTGATGAGGTTTATAATTAAGACTTCCACTTTACATTTGGTGTGAACATCCCTGACAGTTGAAGTTTGTCTAAAGCTCAACTGAATTCTACTCTCCTCAAGGCCATCAAATATGAATAAAATTTTCTTGTCAACATATATGTCTGAGTGATGGCATTTAAGCTGGGGATGCAACTGAACCAAAAGTTCATGAAGAGTACAATCAGCTTTGATCAGGTTCAGCTGACGAAATGGAAGTACAAACAGAAAGTCCACATCTTGATTGGCTTTATTCTCAGCCCAGTCAAGGATGAATTTCTGCACAGAGACTGTTTTTCCGATGCCAGCAACACCCTTTGTAAGAACAGTTTTGATTTCTTCTTCATTCTTCCCAAAGATGTCATTGCAGTTCATTCTGGTTTCGTATGAAAATTTTGAATCAGCGTTCATCAAAAGCTTATCACGAGCATCACTTTCTCCTTTTGTAATAATCAGATCTGTGTATATGTCATTAAGTGGAATCTTGTGCTTATCTTTAGCAGTTTCCTCAACTATGAAATTATTTTGAGCCTTCAGCCAGTCTTTATGATTTGTCATGACAATCTGATCTTGATCAAGATCTTGCTCTGTTCACAGAAAAGAAAGAAAATGTCATCGTCATAAATGATAGAAATTTTAGTATGCCAGTTAATATACAGCATCATAACAAAATTTCAACTACACAGCAAGCACTGTGGCTTTATAATCTCAACTTGTGAGATGTACTTCCTCTGACTGGACAAACACTTTAGACAAGGAGACCTACTGTACCTCTTCACCCAGCTAGTCTATTTTAAAAATCTGTTGCCTACTTCTAGTCCCTGAGCAACTGAATGGTACTAACAGAAGTACCACATAATATCACATATTTTTGATATAGACTACAACATACTACTGTAATTAGCTCTGGAATAAGGGACTCTGCTATATGCTTCTGTAATGACTTATACATTGTGGCATATACATTGTTTTTTTTATTTAAGGTTAAAGTGATCAGGAATGTGGGTTAGAGAGACCATGTGAACTAAACCTGGTTACCTAAACTATGTTGGACTAAAATATTCTTCAGGGCATGTTTGGTATCATATTTCATGGTGAACAATATGGTGACGTCATAAATATTAGAAAAGTTTAGGAAACAACATTCACGTTATACAGTTTTATATTCTATATTGTTTACACATTAACCTTCTGAGATGACCTGGTGTGCACAAGAGACCTTTTGGTCTTTTGTTCCCACCAACTCAAATTTTTGGAACCAGACCATACAGTACACCAGGGTGAGCTACCCAGTTGGGGCCTGAGCCTGTCGTTATCTGAGCTGTATCTCTCTCTTTGGTACTCCAGTCATGAGACACTTCAAAGAGGCTCATGGGTAAAAAAGTAAGCCTTGTACAATAACATGGAAGGTTTTGCCATCACGCATCCTGAGGCCCTTAACATCAGTTACTTTACCATCACGCATCCCGAGGCCTTTACAATTAGATGCCTTTACCTAAGCCCATCACATTGTACTGTATTTTAAGCTAGTGTGTGTTATTCTACTTTCTTCTATATACTTTGCAATGAAATTCTTATTAAATAAACCAGTTGAATGTTTAACTCGACCCTAGTTACTATTTGTTCCTAATGGTAAAGTATTGGTATGTTAAACACATTTTAAGATGACCTCTGACTAGCTAAAAGAGTGTAATACTTGCAATTTAGATCAAATAAAAACCTCCTGCAAGTATATTAAAAAAGCCTAGGCCTGCAAATCATTAGAAATCTGTGTTAATGGTGTAACTATTTCTTAAGTAGTCTATTAAAGCCGTTGACGCAAGTACACCATTGTATGAGCAAGTCTCCTCTCTGCAACACTGGTGTAATTATACTGTTATTAGTCCTACACTGTAAATGTCCACTGGTGGCAAATCATCCTTACCTTTGACTGACACTTTTTTTACACTGGCTGGTTGACCCATCTCTCTGGATTCATTGGCCAGTCTCTGCTTCTTTACAGGCACTGCATTCTCATCACACTCTTTCTGTTTTAGTATTTGCTTTTCTAATTCACCTGCAAGACGATATTGTTTCATTCTTTTCAAAATGTCTGCGGTGACTTGAAGAGCTTCATTCCCATAAGTGTCGATAATTTTTTGAGCCACTTCTACTCGTGTTTTTTTGTGCACGGCTCCACGTGGCATTTTTTTGACATTAATAAGATAAAATACGAATGTCCCAAAGTCAACCTCCTCTAGTTCATCCAAGGCTTCAAGTGGAGTGATTGTTGATCTGTTCATGGTGTAAGGCTGGAAAAAATAAAAAAAGAAGTAATTTTGGGGGTTTTATTAGATTTCCTGTTGAATTACACAATATCACACATGGATTAACCACTTGGTTCAATCTGACACTGTTATTAAATGACCTTTTGTAATGAAAGCCAAGCAAACATCATCCAACACCATATTCTTCACAACATGGTAATAAAACAGGTTACGATGCCGCACTATAAATGTTAGCATTTGTATGTTTAAATATTCCAGTGAAAATCTTGAATATTTCAATATTCTCCATCCATGGCCTTCAAAATGTGCTATGGAAAACCCCAGGGGGCTTTTTATTTCTTTTTCTTTCTTTTTTTTACACCATTATCAAAGTTATACTATCTGACAGGTTCTTATGTTTATCCGCTTGTTTGCTGATTGGACTGCTGATTTAAATCCAAACCCTGGACCTGATGTGTTCTGCCTATTGGAAAGTTCTGAAATAAATAGCATTATGGCTTGAATCTATAAACGAACTACAGGACAGGATGTTTCACAAGTCCAGAATCATAGGCTTAATCTAGATTTTTTGCACATGTATCTGAGCAAGGAAGAACATGTTAGAGGGAGCTGAAGAAAAAAAAAAAAAAAACACCATTTAAATTTGTGTTGCTTTCGGCTGCTCCCTGTTCGGGGTCGCCACAGCGGACCAACTAGTCCGCACAACAACTTGGCAAATGTTTTTACGCCGGATGCCCTTCCTGACGCAACCCTCCCATTTTCCGGGCTTGGGACCGGCACTGCATCCAGTGGCTGGGGTTGAGGCATTGGCTGGAATCGAACCCGGGCCTTCCGCATGATAGGCGAGTAACCTACCACTGAGCCACCAATGCCTCACCATTCTATTTGTGTGCTGGGAAATAAAAACGTAATGGAAATGTCAATAAAAGTGTTTTGTTTTTGTATTTTTCTCTTACGATGCTGGACTTAACTTAATTCTGTTATTGAAATCATTTAAATAATGTTCATGAAATAAAGCTGTGCTAAGGGGGCGTATGGAACTTATTTTACAGTTAAGAGGAAAGTTAAGGGCAAGCCTAGATTACCTTCTGTACTATAATATCTACAGGAGACTTGAAACTCATTTTATCTTCATTAACTCCAAGCACACACAGAGGTTTGTGGTGTACTGATAAACACTGATCTACTCTGCATCAGGAAGTTGCTTAGACACCCACTTGTGCACTGACTCTGCACTATTTCATGTAAAGTTAAAACTAATCGCCCTTCATCACACCTTTGGATTCGTAAATCGTGTCCATCATTTTTCTTTCTGTGGTAAATATGATTACTACAGAATGAAAGTGCGCGCCTAAAATGAGTTTAAAACACCGCCATTTTGTAACTTTTTTTTTAAGTCTGTTAAACACATTCATACGATATATCTAAAGTCGGAGCCTAATGCTGGTCGTGCATAACGTTTGAGTCATACACAGCTTAAAATACCGAAAGTAAAACCGGTTTGAAAAATATAAATATACATCACCTGTGACATCGCTGCGAAAAAGAATGACTAAACACTTTGAATTTACTGAAAAGATACCGAGAAAACTGGCGCCAAAGTGTACCGAGAATTCAAAATAAAAGTCACACGGTTTCAGGAAGTGATCTATAACCTGTAATACAGGTAGAAGGTGCGGTTAGAGTCCTCACTGCTCCTTCAGTTGTCACTATGTACAGTGCAAGTTTATTGTCATGTGACAGTATGCTATGAAATCCTTAATTAAATGTTCGCTTCAAACAACATTACCGCGACATACACAAAAATAATTACTACATTACTACTACACTACAAAATAATTACTACCTCCCAATTCAGTGACTTGAGTGTTAAAGTTATTTTCCATATAAACCCGTAACAAAGCAGACACGAGGGACATCATCTGAGGACATCATTCTCAAGTCATTTACTTTTGTACTGCCCTCAGTCTACTTCTTCTTCTTCTTTCGGCTTTTCCCTTCAGGGGTCGCCACAGCGAATCATCTCTCTCCACCTATCCCTATCTTCTGCATCCTCAACCCTTGCACCCACTAGCTTCATATCCTCATTAATTCCATCCATATACCTCCTCTTTGGCCTTCCTCTTTGCCTCCTGCCTGGCAGCTCCATGTCCAACATTCTCATCCCAATATACTCACTGTCCCTCCTCTGAACATGTCCAAACCATCTTAATCTGGCCTCCCTAACTTTGTCCCCCAAACGTCCAACATGAGCTGTCCCTCTGATGTACTCGTTCCTAATCCTGTCCAATCTTGTCACTCCCAAAGAGAACCTCAACATCTTCAGCTCTGCTACCTCTAGCTCTGACTCCTGTCTCTTCCTCAGTGACACTGTCTCTAAACCATACAGCATGGCAGGTCTCACCACTGTCCTGTACACCTTCCCCTTGATTCTCGCTGATATTTTCTGATCACACAGAACTCCTGACACCTTTCTCCACCCATTCCAACCTGCCTGCACTCGCTTCTTTACCTCTTTCCCACACTCTCCATTACTCTGGACTGTTGACCCCAAGTACTTAAACTCCTGTACCTTCTTCACCTCTTCACCCTGTAACCTTACTGTTCCACTTCCCTCCCTTTCATTCACACACATGTACTCAGTCTTACTACGACTGACTTTCATTCCTCTTCTCTCCAGCGCAAACCTCCACCTCTCCAGGTTTTCCTCCACCTGCTCCCTGCTCTCACTACAGATCACAATGTCATCTGCAAACATCATTGTCCAAGGAGACTCCTGTCTGACCTCCTCTGACAACTGGTCCATCACCATAGCAAACAGGAAGGGGCTCAGAGCCGATCCCTGATGCAGTCCCACCTCCACATTGAACTCCTCTGTCTGACCTACAGCACACCTCACCACTGTCCTGCTCCTCTCATACATGTCCTGCACCACTCTGACATACTTCTCTGCTACTCCTGACTTCCTCATACAGTACCACAGCTCTTCTCTTGGCACCCTGTCATATGCTTTCTCCAAGTCTACAAACACACAGTGCAACTCCCTCTGACCATCCCTATACTTCTCCATCAAAATTCTCAGAGCAAAAATTGCATCTGTTGTGCTCTTTCTGGGCATGAAGCCATACTGCTGCTCACAAATTTCCACTACCTTCCTCAACCTAGCTTCCACTACTCTTTCCCATACCTTCATTGTATGGCTCATCAACTTTATCCCCCTATAGTTACTGCAACTCTGCACGTCACCCTTATTCTTAAAGATCGGCACTAACACACTTCTTCTCCATTCCTCAGGCATCCTCTCACTCTCTAAAACCCTGTTGAACAAACTAGCTAAAAATTCCACTGCTTCCTCTCCCAGACACTTCCAGACCTCCACCGGGATGTCATCAGGACCAACTGCCTTCCCACTTTTCATCCTCTTCAAAGCCTTCCTGACTTCATCCTTTCTAATCTTATCTACTTTCTGTTCCACAGAGTTCACCCCTTCTACTCTTTTTTCCCTCTCATTTTCCTCATTCATCAGCTCCTCAAAGTACTCCTTCCATCTCCTCTGTACACTCTCCTCACTTGTGAGCACCCTTCCATCTCTATCCTTAATAACTCTAACTTGCTGCACATCCTTCCCATCTCGATCCCTCTGCCTAGCTAACCTGTACAAGTCCTTCTCTCCTTCTCTAGTGTCTAACCTAGTGTACAACTCGTCATATGCCTTCTGCTTGGCCTTAGACACCTCCCTCTTCACTCTGCGCTGTAACTCCTTGTATTCCTGTCTATTCTCTTCAGTCCTGTCCATGTCCCACTTCTTCTTGGCTAACCTCTTCCTCTGGATACTATCCTGAACTTCCTCATTCCACCACCAAGTCTCCTTATCTTCTTTCCTCCTTCCAGATGACACACCCAGCACCTTTCTCCCTGTCTCCCTGATCACTTCTGCTGTAGTTTCCCAGTCATCTGGCAGCACTACCTGACCACCCAGAGCCTGCCTCAACTTCTGTCTAAATTCCTCACAACATTCCTCCTTTTTCAGCTTCCACCACTTGGTTTTCTTCTCTATCTCTGACCTCTTCTTCTTACAGACCATCAGAGTCATCCTACACACCACCATCCTATGCTGTCTGGCTACACTCTCTCCCACTACCACTTTACAGTCACTAATCTCTTTCAGATATCCTCTTCTACATAGGATGTAGTCTACCTGTGTTCTCCTACCTCCACTCTTGTAAGTCACTCTATGCTCCTCCCTCTTCTGAAAATAAGTGTTAAACACACCCATGTCCATCCTCTTAGCAAAGTCCACTACCATCTGTCCTTCAAGGTTCCTTTCCTTAACTCCAAACTTGCCCATCACCTCCTCATCACCTCTGTTCCCCTCAAAAACATGTCCATTAAAATCCGCTCCTATCACCACTCTCTCACCCGTGGGAATACTCTCCATCACCTCATCTAATTCACTCCAGAATCTCTCTTTCTCCTCCATCTCACAACCTACCTGTGGGGCATAACCACTAACAACATTCAACATCACCCCTTCACTCTCTAACTTCAGACTCATCACCCTGTCTGACACTCTCTTCACCTCCAGAACATTCCTCACAAAACTGCCCTCAGTCTACATTTATTACTAAAAGCTTTTTTTTCAGCTTTGACTGGTCAATTTCACTCCATCCACCCAATGAAGAGTAACGCAGGACAATAAACTGTAACAGAAGACATTGATTAGGACACTGGTCAACTATTTTTGTGATGCTGTGAAGACAAGAGTCTTACATTAGATATGACAAGTACAGTGAAAAGACTAGACAATATGGAGGGGAAAAAGTGTGGGTTTTTTAATTTTGTATTGAGGATATTCAGGAAGAGGGTTATTGGAAGCTTTCAGCTAAATGTTAATAATATGCAATCATGTTCAAATGTTACATTCAAATGCCTAATTCTCAGAAATAAGCTTTGTGAAGTTGTGCCTTTCAATCAGGGCAGGGAAATATGGCTACTCATAAATGCAGTGATATAATTTTAGATTGTTTTTTGTCTTTCTCCACCAAATGGCCTTTTCTACTGGTGTACCACTTAACCTATGAACAATGCTTTCTTTAAAAGCTTTTTCTGAGGTGGTTCTCACTAACACAACAAGCTAACGCTAACACTGGTTTATAAAAATCCAACGACATGGAAAAAGGCGTTTAATAAGTGAGGTGATTATGCTATCTGTGACACGCAGTTACACAACATCTGAAGAGAAAACAAGTTTTGGAAAGAACAAACAGCAAGGTTTTCTAGATTGGAAAAATTATTTCGATACTTAAGTATATGGTACAATAGGCATACCCACGCCCTCAAGAGAGCAACCCGTAACCTCGAGCAAAAGTGGAGAAAGACTAAATTAGAAGTTTTTAGAATAGCGTATAAAGACAGTATGTCCAGCTATAGTTAGGCTCTAAAAGCTGCTAGGGCTGAGCATCTGAGCAAACTGATAGAAATAAACCAAAACAATCCCAGATTCTTATTTAGTACAGTGGCTAGACTAACAAAACATCAGATATCTGAAGAGAATACTCCATCACAGTTTAGTAGTGAGGACTTTATAAACTTCTTCACCGAAAAAATTGATAGTATCAGGAACAAAATAATTGATGTTCAACCTTTGACAGGATCCAGTGATCTAGTCCAGGCTAAAGCTCCACATTTAAAGCTACAGTGCTTTACAGGTATAGGTCAGGAAGAGCTATATAAGCTTATCACCACGGCTAATTCAACAACATGTTTGTTAGATCCAATTCCAACTAGATTTCTGAAAGAAGTGATACACACAGCTGTAGAGCCTCTCCTCAACATTATTAATTCCTCTTTATATTTAGGCCACATCCCTAAACCTCTCAACTTAGCAGTTATTAAGCCTCTTCTTAAGAAACCTAAACTAGATCCTTATGACTTATCAAATTACAGACCGATTTCAAACCTTCTGTTTATATCTAAAATATTAGAAAAGGTTGTGTCTGCTCAATTATGCTCCTTCTTACAGGAAAACAATATCCTTGAAGAATTTCAGTCAGGTTTCAGGCCCCATCATAGCACAGAAATTGCACTAGTAAAAATCACAAATGACTTGTTTTTAGCTTCGGACCAAGGCTGCATGTCAATATTAGTCTTACTTGATCTTAGTGCTGCATTCGACACTATAGATCATCATACAAAATCACATAGGTATTCAGGGACAGGCATTAAAATGGTTTAGATCCTACCTGTCTGATCAATACCATTTTGTAGATTTAAATGGAGAACTGTCCAGTGTAATGCCAGTGAAATATGGGGTCCCACAAGGATCAGTTTTAGGACCTCTACTTTTCTCAATATACATGCTTCCCTTGGGTAACATCATTAGAAGGCATGGGATCAGTTTCCATTGTTACGCGGACGATAAAACCCGTTATATATCTCATCAAAACCAGATGAAATATCTAAATTGTCTAGATTAACAGAGTGTGTTAAAGATATTAAAGACTGGATGACTGATAATTTTCAATTACTAAATCCTGATAAGACGGAGATATTACTGATTGGTCCAAAAACCAGTACACAGAAGCTCTCACAATTCAACCTGTACTTAGAAGGATGTTCTATTACTAATAGCTCTACAGTAAAAGACCTGGGCGTAATATTAGACAGCAACTTGTCCTTTGACAACCATATTTCCAATATTACAAAAACAGCCTTCTTCCACCTCAGAAATATCGCCAAGCTTAGGAACATTTTATCTGTGTCTGATGCAGAAAAGCTAGTTCATCTATTCATGACCTCCAGACTGGACTATTGTAATGCATTATTAGGTGGTTGTCCTGCATCTTCCATAAACAAGCTACAGTTAGTCCAGAATGCAGCCACCAGAGTCCTTACCAGGTCAAGGAAATATGATCATATAACCCCAATATTATCATCCCTGCACTGGCTACCTGTTAAGTTACTGTTGGTTTGATCCTGACCAGCAGTCCTGGACGGAAGTCAAACAAAACAACGTGAGACACAGAGATGTAGCTTGCATGTGGACGTGTGAGTGTGTGGTTTAGGCTATATTTTTTTGTAAATGAACAGTTACTGAAAGTGTGTTCATGTTCTACAGGTAAAAGGGACCAAAGGATCTTGCTTGAAGTTGTGCTCGATCTTACAGTCTGCACTGCGAGTGTTGCTACTGCCTTGTGCGTCATTCTGTAAGACTTCATTTCCTCACACAGGTATTCTATTAAATTAACACAGATTATCGTTGGTAATGGTGATTGTGGAATATTTTAAAATATTAGTTGAATCTTGTTTCTTTTCTATATTTTATTTAGATACATGTATTTAATTAAGTTCATAATTTCATTAGACCTGTAAAAGTTAATTTGACTAAATGTACTTTAAAAAGAAAAGAATTTAGCAATACCGCTAAAATAATTCAATTAAAACAATCTTTGACAGTGATATTTTGTTTTGTCTTCTAAGATTACGCAGATTGTGATGGATGAGTCTTGATCAGAGGCGCTTTCAGAGCTCAGGCATTTTCTGCATCCGAGAATGTCTGAGATACAAACAGAAGCTTACCCATGACTGACATGACAAAACTGCCATGACTCATAACCCATGACCATGATCAGGATGTCAGTATGTCCTCTCCTCATCCTCATTTCAGCTAATGATCAGATTGAGAGATTTAAAGTGGATGTTACGTTCCCAAAAAAGAGGTTTGCAGGAACAATAACATTAATTTATAACGTGTTGTTTGGAAGGGCGTGAGTGTGAATATAAACAGGACAAGAGATGGGTGGTAGGATTATTGCCTTTAATGATCCCAGCATACAACTACTGACAACAGTTTGTAAAACTCCAGAACAAGGCCAACAGCAAGGCTAACAAGAAAAAAGAGCTTCCTCCAGGTTTCTGCGTGCTGCTTATAAACGATAGGCTCCACCTCTGCGGGGCAGTGGTGGCTCAAGTGGTTAAGGCTCTGGGTTGTTGATTGGAGGATCAGGGTTCCAACCCCCGCACCACCAAGCTCCACTGTTGGGCCCTTAACCCTCTCTGCTCCAGGGGCACTGTATCATAGCTACCCCTGTGCTCTGACCCCACATCCTCAGCTGGGATATGCAAAGAAAAGAATTCCACTGTGCTGTAATGTATGTGTAGCGATAATAAAGGCTTCTTGCCCCCTTTCTCTTCTGGTCAGGCTCTTGTTCTTGATTGGTCCAATTTCAACCACCATTTAATTGACTGACAGAGGGCTGTCACAAGCATGGGGTACCAGGCAGGACAAATCAGACCCAAGTGCAGGGATAGACATCAGACAGGGGTTTATTATAAAATAACAAAAGAACAGACACTGGGGAAACAGAACGAAATACCCAACCAGAAACCACTGAGTAACAAAACAGCACCCTAACACGAGGACTCAGCAAACAACACAAGCAAGACAACCGGTATAAATAGCGGAGATGATCAGTGCAACACGAGGGGCAGGTGTGCAGAGGCGGGAACAGGCTAAGGATCGGGCGGGGCAAACATGTGAGAACACAAAACAAACAAAGACACATGGCACAGGCATAAACAAACCGCTGCTGGAATGCCCCCTAGTGTTCCAACAGGGCATTAGCCAAGCCATCCATGACAACAAGACACTGGTGTGAATAAACTGAAAACAAAAACAGATGGAGTTGATGTTTTATTTAAATTACAGAACTGTAGAAATATTAACAATATCAAAAAAGAGACCTATTGTAACACTGTGTGTTTTTATTGTGCATGCATGTGGTTCAATATTTTTCAACCATAAAAATGATAACATTGTGTAGGCTGTTGTCACCATACTGTAGCACATCACAATGGTGTAATGTGAAATATGAAATTCAGTTTTTATTTAAACGTTGTGAAGGTTGTTTTTGTTTTGGTTGGTGTAATCTCATCTGTCTTCATCAGATATTTGAGTATTATGAGCTTCATACTGTGATCCATAATAAACTTTCAGAATTCTATCGAACCTAAATGATGTGTTCACTTAAATTCATCACATTCGGCAGACATTGTAATCCAGAGAAACTTACATATTACCTAATTTATACAACTAAGCAGTTAAGGGCTTTGTCCAATGGCTAGCAGTGGTAGCACTTGGTGGTAGTGCTGGGATTTGAACTTGTGGCCTCTTGAGCACTACGCCAACATCTTGACCACTGAGCTGTCACTGCACCCTTTCACAACCACCAGAACTGAATGTAAATTCATTTTTTATTTTTTTCCAAATCTTTAAAGAAGCTTTATTCTACTTGGGGATCACAGGAACACGTTTATTTTGAACGAGTGTATAAAATACTGGCCCACTGGCTCCACCTACCGGCGACATAACTAATTAACAGCTGATTGTAAGAAGTGAAAGTTTCAAGGTTTCACAATACAAAAGTGTGTCACATTCACAAAAAGGTTAAGAACCGCTGCTTTAAAGTCATCACTGTTGGCCTTTACCGAGCTTTCAACATTCCTTAAGTCTTAAAAATTTCACAAATAATGTTAACTCTTTGATTATTGATTACGAAAAAATAATGTAAAGCTTTCTTCATAAAAGAAAATATGAAAAGTAGTTTTACAAAAAAAATGGGACAGTAAATTATACAATCCAGGACAAAGAAAGTGTTGACTAGTGGATTTTATATCTAGTTTAGTCTTTAGGACTTATTTATTTGGACTTAGCTCATGTTAGTTTATAGTTCCTTGTGCATGAACATTCATTCATTGTCTACCGCTTATCCGATCTATTCTCGGGTCACAGGGAGCCTGTGCCTATCTCAGGCGTCGTTGGGCATCAAGGCAGGACACACCCTGGACGGAGTGCCAACCCATCACAGGGCACACACACACACACTCTCATTCACACACTACGGACAATTTAGAGATGCCAATCAACCTACAATGCATGTCTTTGGACCGGGGGAGGAAACTGGAGTACCTGGAGGAAACCCCTGAGGCACCGGGAGAACATGCAAACTCCACACATACACACACACACACACACACACACACACACACACACACAGCATAGGCGGGAATCTTACCCCCAACCCTGGAGTTGTGAGGCAAACATGCTAACCACCAAGCCCCGCCCCGCCTGTGGTTTAGTTGTAATAACTGACTTGTGTCACGTGACATTAGATAGCGAACTACACCGGATTACGGAAACTGACAGTGGAGTGCAACAAAAAGGAGAAGAAGCACTTTCTAAGAGGTAAATAATCCACCGGAATATTAGGCTATTTTAAGGTAGTATTCTTTATAGAGTGGGGTGTGGCTGTGTAGAAGTTTGGAGTCGCGTCTCTTTCACTGAAGTAAAGTTAGCAACATGCATCATTTCTAAAATAAGTTCAAATAATGCGTCCTTTTAGTCAATTTGGAAAACAGACGAGAAGAAAAGAACAGAACAGAACAGAAAAGAGAGAAACCTGGCCGCGGTTACTCCAGCAGCACTTCCTGAAAGCACAGTTCATGTAGATTTCAGGGGCTTTTCGACACTTCTACAGAACGGTCATTTTAGACAAAATATAAATAAACTCATTCTAAATAAACAAACACAACACATTCATACTATCTGTGAGTGTTCAGGTTAAAGGTTTTTAGAATCTTTTACATAAGAATGGGCAAAATCTTTCACATTTAAAGAGAGTTTCTAAAGCATTAGACTAAATAGAAATCCGTGTACTGATAACATCAGTTAAGAGTCTGTGTTCTTGTTAGAAATCTAAATATTTGTCTGTAAATACATTTTGAAAAGTGTCAGTACTTCACTCCTCTTACTGCTGAAATAAAAGAGACATGTTAAATTGGTAGACCAACTCCCTTATATCAGTTCACAGTGAGCTGCTCTGTGTTCACAATATAAATTAATTCATTTTACTGATTAATTATAACATAGAATTTTAAATTGCTCTTCAGATTCACTTGTTCTATCAATATAATTGAGCCAGGAAGCTAAAATGGACGTTTTATTATGTATGTATTATGTATTATGGCGTGTGTGTGTGTGTGTGTGTGTATGCCATAACTGCACATTTAGTGAAAATTGCTGAGCGATACCTGTGCCCTGTAAACACACACACAAACAGATGTGTACTTTCGACATCTACATGGTAAAGTGAATATCAGGTTTTAATTGTTACTATCTTAAGTATAGCATAAAACTGAGCAGGAAAACCTACGTGATCTCAAGTCCTGCTATTTTACAGCCTCCATTTTCTCCTTGTGCTCCTTGATTTAGAATAATGTTAACTGACATCTGTATCACGTGTGAGTAGAATGACAGGTTCTTCTCAGATATAATGAATAGCTAATTAAAAAATATTACATTACAAGGCTAAATGTAGTACTTTTCTACTTTTGAATACTTCTACTTTTACCGGAGTAACATTTTGACTAGGATATCTGTACTTTCACTTAAGTACAAGAGATGTGTACTTTGCCCACCACTGGTCATATCTATTAAAACATCGACAATTAACTAGTGTTTTATTGTGTTAGCCGAATTTGTTATACACTGAAATGCATTGGTTTGCGTAGTGTGGAAGACACAATGGATATTAATCAGCTTTTAGAAAAATCATTTACCAATGTAAAAAGAAGGTTATTAAAGTTTTAGCGCAACATAATAGCATAATAAAATGATGTATGCATTCTTGATACTTTAAATTTAATGACTCTGACACTGATTCCAACGTATTGGTGCATAACACAGCTAGGACAAAGAGGTTAATAAAAGTGGAAACAAAATCAGACATAACTGCATGAAATGTATTCTCATATTTGAACATGAATATTTTACTTTTTTTTAATCAAATAGACAGGAAGACAACCTCCAATCAACAACAGAGCAATCTTACACAAGCATGGAGACAACAGATGGATCTATAGACGAGCCGCCCAATTTATATGAAGACCCAAGTCATTCCACCAGGTCAAAGTAAGACTTCTGCTATGAAAGGGAAGAATAGTTAGAATATCCAAAGCTGTCAACTAAGCTGTTTTTGTGAAATTTTGATATGTTCTGTTTTTTTACATGAGGTTTTCAAGCACTGTTCAGTTTCTGATTGGGTGTCTGTTGCTAAGCAACTAGGTGTAACACCGCATTGTTTCACACTGTACATGTTTGCCACCTCTGTGTGGCATTAACACCGCCTTATGTAAATATGTTCCATATGCTAAAAACATCTCAGAACAATTTCATAATTATACCTTTCTGGTTATGCTAATTACATTCAAGTGTTTAAAAGCCCACATTAAAATTTTAGGCTCGGGATTAATGTTTTTGGAAGTTTTGCTGAAATATTAATGGCACACATGACTTGATTTTTATGTATCACATTAAATATAAAACATGATCATGTATATTAAAAGTGAAATTACAAGTAAACAGTTGTAACAATTTCCAACAGAAGAAAAGCAAACAAAGGACAGGACAAAAAAAACCTGTATGAAAAGGAAGAGGAGAACCAAAGACATGAGAAACCGTTGAAGGAGGTGAATATACAGTTGTCTAAAAAGGAAGAGGAGAACCAAAGACTTGAGAGACTGTTAAAAGAGGTGAATATACAGTTGTCTAAAAAGGAAGAGGAGAACCAAAGACTTGAGAGACTGTTGAAGGAGGTGAATATACAGTTGTCTGAAAAGGAAGAGGAGAACAAAAGACTTGAGAAAAGATCACAGGAGGCAAATCATAACAACAGGAAATTAAAGGTTAGTATCATTTTATGGAAAACATTTTTACAATCATACTGTCGCACTACATTATTGTGTAGAATTCAGGATTCACCTTTTGTTTAGCTCACAGATTAGAACGTGCTTACTAAATATAATTGCCTAAACATGCCTCTTAAAGGATTGGTTTAGAAAATATCATTGCCTCAAAACACAGTTTTGCCTATTTTTGTAGAAAAACATTCATTCTCTCATTTGGCTGATCTCCATGCTGGCTCTGGTTCCACTGGGTATTGGGTTACACTACACTTTCAAAGGTAAATGCTGATTAAACTACAGATACCAAATATCAAATACAATATTCCCACTAAAGTTAAAGATCACGCTGAAGACAGCTTTATTATCTGTTTTGTATCATCTGCTTTTTAGGACATGAGGTGAATCATCCAGAGCTTCGACTGATGTTAGTGGGGAAAACTGGAGCAGGGAAGAGTGCGTCAGGAAACACCATCCTGCTTGAAAAAGCCTTCAGAGTCGAGGCGTCTCCTGCATCTGTGACCGCAAAATGTAAAGAGAAGAACAAAATCCTGGATGGAAAAAACATCACCATAATTGACACTCCTGGTGTCATGGACACGTGGCTAATATCGAACCAAAAGGCCCACGATGCACATGCTTGTATCTCCATGTTTTCTCCCAAACCTCATGTGTTCCTGCTGGTGATCAGGCTGGGAAGATTCACAGTGGAGGAGAACAACGCTGTGAAGTGGATTCAGGAGAACTTTGGAGAAGAAGCTTTGAATTTTACCATGATTCTGTTCACTGGTGGAGATCTGCTAGAAGGGAAGCCAGTGGAGAAGTTTATCAGTAATAGTTATGATCTCCAGAAACTTGTGGACACCTGCGAAGGTAGATATCATGTTTTTAACAATTATGATCAAAGTAACCGCACACAAGTCACAGAGTTGCTGGATAAGGTCTATGCAATGCTACACTTGAACATGGGTTACTTTTACACAAAAGAGCGTATTGACTATAAGAGCAGAGAGGTGGCAATCAGACAGGAAGAGGAATTAAAGAGGAAAACGATGGAAGAAGAGATGCAAATGGAGGAGAGGAAGAAGATGAATGAGATGGCAATGAAACTGAGAGATGAGCAGTACGAGAACAAAAATCTGAAGGCAGAGTTAGAAGCTGCATATCAGGCATCCATCTGGTTCAAAGTCTCAACGGGCTTGCTCATACTAATACTGTATATTGGGGTTTTGTGCCAAGAAATAACCTAGCTGAAGGTGAAGCATTGGGGGATTTTCACAACTGATTAGACTGGGGTTTAAAATAACAGTTTGTATTATCTTTAAAGCTAACAGCATATTGAAGTTAATCTCACCCATTTTCCAGGTGCAAGTCTTCTGATTTTTTAAAATATCTTTATGATCTTACTTCCGCTGGTCTTACAAATGATGATAATTATTTGCAGTATACAAAATGTGTGTAAAGTTCTGATTGTTGTGTTAGAGTGTTGCTGGCACTTGTGGCTATAATTAAAAACATGTGCTTATAAATTCACTTTAAATGCATTGCTGTGGTACTGTCTAAAGCCCGTCAATACCACAGCGAAAACAGGCCATACTCTCAGGGATGCTCTCTCCCCTGTCAATCTTAGAGACAACAGCCAATCAAGAGCATCAGTGAGGTCATCCATGTGGAAGTGGGTGGATATCGCTCAGAGTTTGTTTACATTTATTCATTTAACAGATTCTTTTTTCCACACTGACGAACACATGAGGTGGTGGTGGGGGGCTGTCCCAGACATGGTCTTGTACATGTGCATCAAGGCCTTGAATTTAATGTGACTCAAAACAAAAGGCTTCACATCATCATTGGTAGAAAGCAGGAGAGGAGACCCTGAAGAAGGTCCAGGAAAAAGACAACAGCAATATTATAAAAAAGTGAAGGGATTTTTTTTTTTCATGTATTTTGTATTTTTCTTTTCATTCATTAAATTTGAAATGAATCGACCGTCGTGCTTTTATCAGCGAAACTCTTCAAGACTACTGAACCACTGTCACTGTTTGGGAAAGTTGTGTCATGACCATTGCATTTTTATTTCATTAAATTTAATTTCATTCAAATTTCCTTTTACACTCCTCAGACACATAACCGATGATAAGAGTTGACACTTTTTCCATTGAAATCAGTTATTAATTAAGATCTCAGATAAATACTCTGAGAAAAATAAAATCTTCAATGTCACAGCAAGGTCAGATATTGTGGGGGAAAAAAAATTGTGTGTTTTTTCAACAGCTTTCCGGGAAAGACCCACACCAAGAATAAAACTCTTACTGATGATAGATAAGAATGAGTGAAAAAAAATAAATAAATAGAGGTATATTTTACTTCTTGCTTCACCCAGATGTTAAAACTTTTACACTCATTTCCGTAGAACTTAACGGGTTTTCACACGGTTGCCTAATTTTACCCGTTGTCTGGCAACCGTTTAAAGTAGGTAGGTCTTCAGCGGTTGCCTGGCAACCCTGCCCAGGAGGCGGGTGCTGAGTGAGTTCACTACCTGTCTAATGGTGAGCGCTTCCGGTTTCTGTTTCTTGGGCGTTTTTCAAACTTTTTTTTAAGAAAAAAGAATCTTTAAATTGTTCGCCATGTCGAACAATAACGCCACCAGTACGAGTCTGGCCGTCGCTCACAAAGCCGTGAAACAGCTGCGGCTTGAGGCCAGCGTCCGTCGAATTCACGTAAGTCCTGAAAGAAACCTTGTAACCGAGTGAAAGTTTTGGGGCGAATCCGAAATCACTTCGCCCTGCCTATACATGAGCACTAGATGGTGATTCTTCTGCTCCCTACTTAGGGCACTGCGAATGTAAACTAGACTGATTTGGGACTTACCCAAAGGAATGACACTAGTTGCTAACATAGGAGTTCGAAATCCATTCAGATATATAAAATAACTGATAAATGTTGTCTAAACTCTCTGTGTGTGAGATTGTCTTTTAATATATAGATATAGATAGATATATTTCAATAAATTTTACAGCAAAGTGTCTCAAATCAACGTGGAGAAACGGTTAATGCTAGCTCAGATGCTAGTTAGCTTCACTTCTAGCCGTTTTGTTTACTATTTTTGGCTAAAAAAAAAACAAAAACAAAAAACGTTTTAAGAAAAAATTGGTAAATAAATGCACCAAAAACGCGATGAAACAGTGACTTGTTATTTATTTACTAGTTCGGTTTTACTTTATTCATGCCTTGTTTATGTTTTATAGTAAATAACGTGGCCCTGTAAACAATGTTGTATAATTTGTGGTATTTGGGGACTTGTATTTTAAGTCAAGGTACCACACCTTAAAATGTTTGTTTGTTTGTTTGTTTTTTAGTATATTATAAAAATGAAGCTAGTTGAAATTCTACATAAATATATTTTGTCTTAAGAAAAATAAACCGGAGAGTATTTGGTTAATTATGTGTTATTTTTAGATCCAGTGGATTTTTTACTCAGGTCAAGGTTCAGTTTAAGGCAAAACAAGTTCAATAATTATTTCTTTATTGCCTCATGAAGGTGTTAAAATACACAATTTACACGTCCACTCATGCGTCCACTTTATTAGGAACACCTTTAGGTCACCTGCTCATTTCTGCAGTTATTTAATCCCCCAGTCGTGTGGCAGCAGGACAATGCAAAAAATAATAATAATTTCCGTTAAGGTTCACATCAAACGCCAGAATAAAGAAAAGAGGTCTGATCTCTGTGACTTTAACCGTGGCGTGGTTGTTATTGTCACACAGGTTTTTCAGAAACTGCTGAACTGGGATTTCCACACACGTTTACACCGAATGATGCAAAAAAAAATTATAATAATAATAATAACAGCATCAGTCTGATGTTTGATGTGAACCTTAAATGGAGTTCATGATGCATTTCTGCATGAATTTATGCATTGTGTGGCAGCTACCTGATTGGCTGATGAGAGCTGCATGGATGTGCAGGTGTTTCTAATAAAATGGATATAACGTGTGTGTGTGTGTGTGTGTGTGTGAAGTGTATATTTCTCAATTATGTGGCTGTATCTCTTCTGAAAATTTAAGAAACTTTTGTGCGATTGTATTTTGCTCGTCATATTTCTTTTGAATGTAGTGATGTATGGATAGATTTTAGATAGAGATGGGTGGATGGATAGATAGATATTAAATAGAGATGGATGGATGGATTGATTTCTGATTCGTCCTGCTTGATGTTAACCCTGTTGTTTGTTCAGGTCTCCCAGGCAGCTACAGATCTGAAGAATTTCTGCCTCCAGAACGCTCATAAAGACCCTCTGCTGATGGGCGTCCCGTCCGGAGATAACCCTTTCCGCCCTCCCAAATCATGTGGCCTGCTCTGAGGTACTCTGCCTCCTGCAGTGCACTGTCTGAAACAGTAGCAGTAATGCGTATCGCTTCCTTACATATGTTAAGTTACGTTCCCGGCTTCATGCTAGCGTCGTTTTTCAGATTATCTTAGCAAAGCTAAGCTTCTCGTTCTCAAGAAGTCTCAGGAAACATTTAATAAGATTGCATGTAGGAACTGAAGTAACGACAGCCCACACACGCATGCCATCGGACTGGTCTGAGGAATCATTAGAGGCTGATTGGTTTCATTTGCTGCTTTAATGTTTCGTACCTAATTTACATACAGATCAGTTGAAATCTAACGCCGCTGCTTTACTGCTTGTTGCTGAAAGCACAGCTCTCGGTTTGCATGCGAACGTGGAAAAGCAACGATTGTCAGCGTACACGTGTTCATTTAAGTGTAAAGACACCATGATTGAAATAACTGAGGGGTAAAATGAATTTTATAGGCATTTTATTTTGGGGGAATGATAGATAGAGAGGCAGAGAGAGAGGGGTTTAAGGGTGATAATAATTACATGCAAATCTTTGTCACTCAATTTTTTCTAATAAATTCTAGCTGACATGAAACGATGTAATGAAACGTCAAGCACTTGCTTTGTTTTTGTTGTCTCATGCACACTAATTTTATTTTATTTTCTTTTGCTCTGGCACAGGTGATGGTCACCCGAAAAGACTTCATGGAGCAACACACACACACACACGCACGCACACTATACTACAGTGTTATGAGAGCTCTTCTTGCTGGACGTCCTACTCTACACTGTGCATGACCTTTTAAACTGCAGTATCGTATTCACACTAAACCAGTCCTGACTGAACGGCCCACTTCCTGCCTTCTCAGTGCTTTAGAGACGATTGGCGACTGATTAAAAAGAACGAATTATTTCCTTTATACGAGTGAGAAAACTGTTATGAAAAAAGAGACCTTGGAGGTTAAAATTTTAGATGCTGAGAGATGAAGTGGATCATTCAGAGCAGGACTGTACTGTTACTTTTTTTTCTTGATTTTTTTGGGAGTTAATGTTGCCACTTCTCACTGCATTGAGACCGAAAATCCTTTCACACACTCTCTTTAGGTACTGTAATTCCAAGACTACAGCTAGCTCTGGAGATTGATGTTCTTTCTGCTTGGAGAAACAAAATTCTGCGTAATTCTACATATCTGTCGCTATGTCACGTGCTAGCAAAGCATCCTCTGTTCGGTGTACTGTAGCGCATGTCCTGATACCATAGTGTTACATTGCTGATGTCAGCTGTGTGAAATCATGAAACCTAACTAAATGTTTTAGCTGTTATTTCAGTAAGTGCGTAGAAGACTGTCTGATGCCACCGTAAATCACTGGAGTATCACGTCTACCATAATTACACTACACTAAACAAAGCTTAACTCTAGAAAGCTTAAGATTTTCTCTGCAGAAATGATTAAAGATTCAGTTTTTCCTGATCATATAAAAGGGCTACGACGTTAGGAACCCTAACTCATCTGGAGAACCCGAGAGAAAGAACTTTGTTTTGAGTGTTAGAAATGGACGCGTTAGAATTAGCGTCTTTGTTGTACAAGCCGCAGCAACCGGCCTCATGGAAACTTTCCCAGCTTTTTCTTAAACTTCACCTTCTAGCCTTGATATGAAGAAGGTTCTTTATTAGACGAATGATGGGAGAGGTTGTTAGAGGTTTCTAACGCTAGGGTGTAGATTTACCAAAATGATCCTTTACTAATTTATTATCAATTGATTTAACATTAAAAATTGAATAGTGTTGGTCTACTGATTCAAATTAGTATTATTCTCCAACCGTTTTTTAGCCCTAAAAACACATTCCTGACCACATGTACAGATTATGATTCTGTATAAGCGGTGTTTTATTATACACACACACACACACACATATACTGATGCTCTGGATATGCAAACTGCATAAATACTAATCATTAAGCGGAAAGATTTATAGCACTACAGAGATATTAACACTACAGCATGAACTCTGATTCTTATTGCGTTTTGGGTGAAAGTTTATTTCTAATGTAGGGGAAAATCATTCTGTCTGTGTTATCATATTCACTAAAGTGTGGAAAAGAAACACTAATCCATTCATCACTCTTCATTCTGATGTAGCACTTTTCTTTATTATTGTTTGATTTTAGTGAGACTGTTGAGTTAAATCTGCGTGCCTTATATTGTCTTTGTAAATTTTTCAGTAAATCTGCACACTTTACCTCTGATCTGGGTGCGACCTTTTTTTTTTTATCTTCAAAGTCGTGAAATTTTCCCTGATGATAAGTTTGACAAAATAATAATATCTGCTCCACATTTACTCACCCTGTCACAATACTCAGAGATTTGTCTTCTGTCTGGATTGATTAACCAGCTTTATATTATTCTTCCACCCGAACTAAGAAGTGTTGCCATGATCAGTTTTGCACTCGGTAATCAGTTATACATAACTTCAACAAGACTGACTTCCTGTTAAAACTAGGATGAATTTGTCCATATGGTCCACACGAAATGAAATGATTTCTAATCCAATTCTCTGGGTCACACAGATGATGATGACGAGTCAGCTTCCTCTCATGGTTTCTTCCACGTATCGTCTCTGGAACATTTTCCTTCAGGATAAAACATAAAGCTGTTTTGCGATATTTTCCGTTGTTTAAAAATGCGATACAAATAAATTGTTATAAAATGGCGTAGTAAATGAAAGAGTGATGTTTAATCCTAACAATAACTTTTCAAGTTCAATAAAGTCAAGGACATGCAAAATGTTTCTGAATTAATTTTTACGAAGTTAGAAATTTGCGCCATATCAAGGGAAACTTTCTCATTTCTTCCAGTTCAAAACAAAACATGTTACTACTGAATAACTGACTGTAGGGATAAATACACTATATTGCCAAAGGTTTTGGGACACCCACTCCAAATCATTGAGTTCAGGGGTTGGGCTCGGCCCCTTAGTTCCAGTGAAAGGAACTCTTAATGCTTCAGCATACCAAGACATTTTGGACAATTTCATGCTCCCAACTTTGTGGGAACAGTTTGGGGATGACCCCTTCCTGTTCCAACATGACTGCA
>JAUCMX010000025.1:16830195-16845195 GCA_033459395.1 Hemibagrus guttatus | reverse complement strand
TTTTTGTGGTGCATTGTGGGGGGTTTTACGGAGCAAACAGCAAATATTCCAGTGCAGTGGAAGGACTTTCTGGGGGAGAGAGAGAGAGAGAGAGAGAGAGAGAGTACCTGAGCCACATCCCTTAAAATGCCTGACTCCCTGATCAGCACTCTGACTGCTGAAGTAAAGAGTCGATTGAGACACACCAGAACTTTTCTTGAGCTACAGCTAAGTGTGTGTGTGTGTGTGTGTGTGTGTGTGTGTGTGTGCGCGCACACAGGTCCAGCTGCAGTGAGAACAGATCAGGAGAAGCTCTTGGCTCAGCTTGGAGAAGAGTTGGAGCAGAGCAGGGAGCTGGTCCGAGTGCAGCAGCAGCTACTGCAGGTCTGTTATAAATTCTACACGTGTCCAATTTGATATAAACTCTAGAAAACTTTTTGTGAGTTGTAACACATGGCCTTATTCATCACTGTCTTCTTGAAGCTGTTTTTTGTGTTCAAATGAAAAACTCCTGACATTTTGAACGCATTCACATGCGTCTGTTTTTAAAGGTTGTTCAGCCTTAAATCCCCAAATTTACCAGCTTTTATGGCACCGCCAATTTTACATTTATCAATGGCCAGAAAACTCCACAAAAGGCCAAATTCACAGAGATGAAGTGAATAAATCAAGTTATACCATTTGAAGTCATTTGAGGTTCATGTTGGTCTCCTTCTTATGTAAATCTCTTATGTAAAACTCAGGAGCAAAATAAAGGTGTGTCTGGTTTTTGCCTAAATGCACTGGATTTTCACAAATATTCCAGTGTTTTGTTTGTTTTTTTTACTTTCCTTTCCGATAACCCGGTAAATGAACCCAACATTGGTGTTTCTCACAGCTAAAATTAATAAAAGTTAATTCGGTCCTTTAACAAAAGAAAGCGTGACTTTGTGTGAAGGGTAAAAATTGCTGGTTGGTGATTTGTTAGATTTCGCTAAGAAGCGTCTGTGTTTCCAGATGCTCACAGGTTTTACGCCGGATGCACTTCTTGTCACAACCCTCCCGTTTTTATCCGGGCTTGGGGCACTGAGAGTTAACTCTTCAGTGGTTGGGTTAGCTCCCTGTCCAGGAATTGAACCTGGACCACGGCAATGAGAGTGCGGGATCCTGCCGCTGGACCACCAGGAGGCCGAAAAAACAATAATAATACATCATAATATATGCCAAGTCATGGCTACCAAGTTTGCCCCTGATAATCTTTTCTCTCTCTCCCTCTCTCTCCTTTCTACCCCCCCACCCCACCCCACCCCACCCCACCCCATCCACTCAGGACAGTGTGGCCGCGCCTCTCCCAGACCCACTAATCGACTCTTACTATCTGGAGGAATGGGAGCGGCTTCAGGACAAGTGGGCGGAGTTTGACAGGCAAAGGCGGAGCTTCCAGCAGGAGAGACAGGCCTTCACTGATGCTGCAATCCGATTGGGCCGTGAGGTGAGGAGGAAAATCAGAAGGATTTTTTGGTGAGGGACAGTAACAGGGAAATTAATTGTAGGTTTAAATAGTTTAGGTGGAAATATTTATGTCTAGTAAATCCTGCTGATGTTTGTTCCCCATAACTTTGGCATAGAAGGAGTGTGAATATATGGCAGAAGTAAAGTTTAATATTATTTTTTAGTAAACTAAAGTATACTAATAGTTTGTTACAGCTAACCCTAACTCTCTGTAGGTAGAGTATGAAGTGTGTGTGTGTGTGTGTGTGTTGCAGAAATGTGAGTTTGATCAGCAGAAGGCGTCTCTGTTAAAACAGCAGTTCCTCAGCACATCTCCGGTTATGAAGACTTCACACTCCAACAGGAGAGAGAGCACAGCACTCAGTGAACTGCGTATGCACAACACACACACACACACACACACAGACTCATCTGACTCACCTATTAGATTTATCTACTGATTCTTTTTACTTATTTAGTTTTTTTTTAAATTTGGCTCAGCTTACCATACACACACAAAGCATACTGTACATTACAAGTGGTACAAATGGGGTGTGTGTGTGTGTGTGTGTGTGTGTGTGTGAGGTAGGACTGATGGCTCCAGATCGTCTGTCTCTCTCCCCCTGCGTCACTCCATCCTCTGAAGGCTCAGAGGTCATGCCCTGGTCAGGGCAGAATACAGGAATGACCCCCAACACCCCAGAGCTTTACTGTGTCCTTCAGCTGCCATTTTACTGCAGGTGTGTCACTATACACACACACACACCTTTACCTTCTTGTACACTTTTATAATCTTGTCTATTCTGAACATTTTTCTGTGCCTTTGCTATTCTTACTTTCTAAATCTGTGCACTGTCTGTCTCTCTGCCTGTCTGTCTCTTTCTCTCTCAGCGAAAGCACCAGTCCTCCATCTGAGACCTGGGTGAAGGAGACACAGAGAGTTGACTTCAACCTTGACAAACAAAACATGGACAACTGGCCCTTTTAATTCTGTATGTGATGATGATGATGATGATGCAGTTTGTATAAATAAAGTCCTTTTGAACTCTATGCCCTGTGTGTGTGTGTGTGTGTGTGTGTGTGTGTGTGTCATAAGGAGAATGAGCTGCTGTTGTCTCCTCAATAGTCTTGATGCGGTCCATGTTACAGCTGTAGGATGATGTGGTGTTTGTTACATCATTCTTTATGTCCCATAAGTGCTGAGTGGATAAAGTGTGTGTGTGTGTGTGTGTGTGTGTGTGTGTGTGTGAGATCAGCTCATGAGTATTTTCCTGCTCTAACAACACACTCACATTAGCTGCTAACTGGAATCAGGTGTGATGGAGCAGGAAACCTGTGCAGAAGCTTCTCCAGGACCAGTATCATGTGGTTATGAGTCTGTGGTGTAGGCAGCCATTCAGATCCCTTAAGTGACTTCTGATTATTCAGGAGTATTCTTCATGCCTGAGAAAGTGAGTGTGTGTGTGTGTGTGTGTGTGTGTGTAAGTAAAGTAGCTTCTTAATCCAAAGGAATGATTAAACAGGCTACAAACACATTCAGTGAGCTGAGAAAATATGAGTCAATTCTCTGCAAAGAACCGACTCTTTGCTGAACCGAACAGTTGAGCGCGGGGTCAGGGGCAGGTGTGCGCTGATTGCTCCACGCAGTGCCACCCCGCCGTTCACGCGCCGCAGGCGTGCGCGCTCCTGCCTCGTCTACTTAAGTAAGGACTCTCGTTTGTTTTCTCTTTATTCCGCCCCTCCCTCCCTCCTTCTCTCCCTCCCTCCTGCTCTCCCTCCCCCTTCCCTTTCTCTCTCCATGACTTGCGATGGTGTCCTCTCTGCTGCGGTACATCCTGACGGCTCACGGCTCCATGGAGTCCGAGGAGCAGCGGCACTTTCAGCCGTGGCGTGATTACATGGGTCTCGCGGACACGGTGCGCGCCATGCGGAGCTCGCGCCTTTCGGAACCCTCCGGTCCAGAAGCTCAGCAGGAGTTCGGGTTCATCTCTCCTCACCGCGGACACGACGGCGCGCTCCGGATCTTCCCTGAGCCTGAGATGTCCGAGCTGTGGGACAAGCCGAAGACGCAGAAGGGTCGACGGAAACGCGGGGACACCGGGACCGTAGGGTCTCCGCCTGCAACCGGGGTCAGTCCTCGCGCTGGGGAGAAGTTCTGCAGCTTCTGCAAACACAACGGCGAGACTGAAAACGTCTTCAAGTCGCACTGCCTGAAGGGTCCGGGAGGAGAGGTGGTGTGTCCTTACCTGCGCCGGTACGTGTGTCCGCAGTGCGGGGCGACCGGCGGCCGCGCGCACACCAAGCGCTTCTGCCCGCTTGTGGACAGTACCTACAGCTCCGTGTACACCCGGGCTTCCCGGTAATGACGGAAACACTGAAGCTCACTCTCTCTCTTTTACCTGGGAAGGTTAATAATAAGAAGACGCTTTGAGATGTAAAAACTTCACAGGTAGCTCCGTCAGCGGTCATTAAGTGGTTTTATCTCTACACAAATCACTCTAAAGCAGAAAAGATGACGCGTCGTTAATGATGACACTGCAGGAAAGATCAGGGGAAGTCTGGTGTCTTTATTTCTGGGATTGTGAATGCAGAAAGTTTGGTTTTGTTTTGTTTTGTTTTTTTAAACTTGTTGCAAAAAAAAAAAAACGTTTTTCAGCATTTTATTGTAGTTAATAGTGGCTTTGAGCGCTTATGTTTTGTTTTAAGTTGTGTGTGTGTGTGTGTGTGTGTCCTGAACCCATAATGACCTGCCCTGGGTTTAGAGCTGTAACCCAGAGAGTCGAGTTTGTTTGTGTTTTTTTTCTAATTCAGTGTGTGCTTTATACTTGTGTGGTTATTTGAGTTGTTGGTTTATTTCACTGGTGTTCTTTTCCGTGTGGTTTTTTCTCTAACAAGCTTGTGCCCAGGCCTCTCCGGCTCAGCACAGGTGCAGGTTTCTCCCTGGCTTCATGATGGGAGCATGACCTTCCTCCCAGGGTTCTTCTGGTCCATTTTATTGTCCATAATTCTAAGAAATGCTGGCGTGCTTTGACCTTTTTAAATGTTTTAGACCGTTTTGGATTGGAGTTGTTTATATGCTTGGAACAAGCCTCTGTGCTGCTTTTTGTTTTCTTTTCTTTTTAAATATCTATCTTGAGTGTTTTGGGATGACCGCCATCTTTGATGCCTCTGCTTCTTCTGCAGGTTTTGTAGCATGCTCAATTTGTAATAATACATTTAAACACTTAACTCTGTGTTGTCTTTTTTCTTCTTCCTGAAATTTAAGGTGGATTATTTTACTCTTAATGAAGTCTCATTCTTCCTGAGGTTCCAGTTTATTAAGAACACCTAACTTGCACTCCTTGAGCATTATTTTCAGGTTCTTCTCCATATAGAAAACTGTACAAGAGATGCACTACAGTCAGAAACCATACACATAACAATGTAGACAGCAGAACTGTGTGTGTGTGTGTGTGTGTGTGTGTGTGTGTGTTAGTTACACAACACAAGGAACAAATTCACTGATGGATCAGCTGGGTTTGTCTGTGCTGCAAAAAACTTGAACCATACACCATATATCGTACCATTATATGGAAGATGTTTACTCAAACACACCAAATGGCTGAAATGTTTGTTGAACTGTGTGAACTGAAATAAGACTTCACTTAAGAACTTTCTCTTTGAGCTGCCAGATTAAACACATGGAGGAACACAAAGTGACCGCTTTTTAAAATTCAGCTGTTTACAACTCCGTACACTGACTGGTGGCAGTGTTTATTCAGCACAAATGGTAAATGTACACCAGTGTAGATGAGCTGAAACCAACTGGTCTTCGATCAAACAGTAAAACACTTTAAACCAAGGTGAGGACCCTGAAATGAAAGATGAGTGGATTAAAAGGAGCTCATTTCAGTGTGACACATTAATTGACTTATTTAAACTCTTCCTATCAATCAGTTTCTGGAAAATAAACAGAACGTGAGGTATAGCTAGCTGTTTCTTTAACTGATTACGGAAACGTCAAGAAAACGTTCAGGCTCTTTCCAACAGACTGCCGAAGCATTTTGTACTTAAATAAAGAATCAAACTTTGGGGACAAACAAGTAAACCTGTATAATCAAGACAACCCAGATAGATCCAGTCTCAAACACAAATTTCAAATGACACCATTGACTCCTTTCCTCATTTTTTTTTTTTTGACAAACATATGTAGAACTTACTCTAAACTTTAATGGTCCTTACTGATGAATTTGATGCGGTATTATTTTCTGCATCACAGCCACGCCATCAGGAAGGCCGGGTGTATGTGGCTACTTCTTTGTATGGGGAAGACCACAGTGGCAACAATTTGAAGCCTTTGGAGGTTTTCCACGGCGTAAGAGTTCCACCTCGCGGTGTGCCGCCATCACGGTTCGGCTGAGCGTTGGCGTGATGAGAATGAAAACATTGAGTGTTAATTAACGATCCTACAGTAAGACTGAAATCACTCAAATCAATCTAAACCGTTACTTTTTTCTAGGAGTTAGTGTATAACCCTTTTGAACGTTCCATCTCAAAGCTTAATAGATATGTACAGTATACTGTGTGTGTTTCTACTGACGTTTTGTTGTAAATATTTCAACAGACTTCAAAAAAGCGCTAGCTAAATAAACACAGTCGCTATCTCCGTTACAAGTGACCAAATCTGTTGAGATGCCAACTTTCACACCTTAGGCCTCAAGAGGAAACTGTCATATTGACACATGTATGGAAACACCGCTAATGCTGTGTTTCTGTGATTTATCACTCGTACTTCAGAGAGGAGAGTTCTCTGATGAGGCCACGCACGAGCTCTGAGGCATCCTCCTGTCGATCGCAGTCTTCTGGGTCAGGCTGGTCCTCCAGCTCCATGCTAAAATTAACAAGAGGGCACAAAACAAGTACGCTTATAAAAACAAGAAAACATCAGTTTGTATGCAGACAGTGGTCTGTACTGTTCTTAGGAGGTGTGTAACTTTTCTTTAAAGATGATACAGATCTCAATCTGTTTAATAATTTCTTAGATATGAAGGATAGAAAAAAGACAGCCGTTCACATTCATATGATAAAAGGGTTGTTGCCATGTATGGCCGTATGATTCAGTGTTTTGAGAACAGTATTACATTGTACTGGAGAAGTACACCGATCTTTAAATCTTGAATCAGCCATAACATTATGACCAGGTGAAGTGAATAGCACTGAGTATCTCCTCATCATGGCACCTGTTAGTGGGTGGGATATATTCGGCAGCAAGTGAACATTTTGTCCTCAAAGTTGATGTGTTAGAAGCAGGAAAAATGGACAAGCGTAAGGATTTGAGCGAGTTTGACGAAGGGCCAAATTGTGATGGCTAGACCACTGGATCAGAACATCTCCAAAACTGCAGCTCTTGTGGGGTGTTCCCGGTCTGCAGTGGTCAGTATTTATCAAAAGTGGTCCAAGGAAGGAACAGTGGTGAACCGGAGACAGGGTCATGGGCGGACGAGGCTTACTGATACACGTGGGGAGTGAAGGCTGACCCGTGTGATCCGATCCAACAGACGAGCTACTGTTGCTCAAATTGCTGAAGAAGTTAATGCTGGTTCTGATAGAAAGGTGTCAGAATACACAGTGTATGACGGGTCAGGGCTGTTTTGGCAGCAAAAGGGGACCAACACAATATTAGGCAGGTGGTCATAATGTTATGCCTGATCAGTGTAATTCAGTCAGTATTGTCTTCCAAATTTTTTTCTAAATTGGTACGTTTTAGAATACAGCTGTATTGTTCCAAACACTGGCCAAAGTTCAGATTAGTCAGTTAGTGCTCAGATCTGCCATGAGGCAAGTCATTACCCTCACCTTAATGCAATTTTATGGATTTGGGAGTCTGTCATGGAATAAAGCAAGGGTGGGCCAGACAAATCAGTCTCCTGAGGCAGCTCACCAGCAGCAGAGGTCAGGGTGGGGTTACAGACCTGCTGCTCAGCAACAGTAGGGGTCACAGTAGTGTCACATGCATTCTGGGTTAAAAAACACTAACATGGTGAAAAAAACAACAATACAAGAAATCTTCATAGCCACTTAGATATAAAGATAACAGCTTATCTTCCGGTATTTTTATTGCTACTACCTTAAGCGCTATATACTGATCTAGATATATTACAAATCTAAGTTCATTAAGTTCTGCTTAGAAAGTTTCCCCTCACTTACATGTATGCGGATCCCCTGGCCAGCAGGTGGTGCTAGAGGTTCACTGATATCCTTAGAATCCTCAGCATCTCCTCCAGAATGATCCATACTCTCAGATACAGCTGTAACAGACTGGTCATTTTCACCATGACGTTTTTCATTCTGTGTTTCATAAGTGGAAGTGACCTCCAGAATACCCATATGGTCTAATCCTTTTTCAGTTGACCTGCTCAGGTCAGCACTATTTGGTTCATGTTTCTCAGTGGCAGCCAAATTGGGTGGATGCTTCTCTTCAATCTCCATTTCACTTTCTTCCAAACCAGTTAGAACAGCCTGGACCTCTTTAATGACCATGACAGAACCTTCAGACACTTCTACCCTAGCACAAGTTGTGCCATAGCTCACTTCCTGTGCAACTTCAACTTCTGCTGCAATCTCGTCAGGGTCTTGATGCACTTTATTATCAGTATGATGATTTTGTCTCTCAGACAGAACTTCATGTTTCATGTTGAATTCCACATCTTGTCCACTGTTGGTCATCTCAGTCCAAGGGAAGTTTGGGTCTTCACCACAGATAGCAGTTTCCATCTGATGGTCACTGGGAGCAGCAGGTAGTGACAGTTCATCTTGGATCATGTTTAAGTTTGTCCCAGTGGTGGGACTTGGTAGTGCTTGACCCATATCTTCTAACAGCTTAAGCACAAAACCTTTGTCGTCCATGTTTACGGTTCCATGGTTTTCCTCTGAGGTGCCTTTTTTCAGAACATCTGTATTTTCTTTGGGCGATTCATCTGTGTTTGCTTCATCATTCATTAACACAGTGCACTTACTCATGTTGTGTGTCAGTGCATCTTCTTCTTCAGCTTCTCCTGTTGTTCTATCATCATCCATCACTGCAGCACCATTCTTCCCTCTGGCTTTCAGAACCTCTGCATCATAATCTTTACACGCAGGTCCAGCAGTTCCTTCATGGTACGTTGATGTGGTACCATCATTCTCCAACACAGTGTTATACAAGTGCTGGACAACTTCATTTCCTCTAAGACCTCGTTCTTCCCTCTGCCTTCCTACAATACCCTGCCTACAGTGCTGTCCATCAAAGATCAACTTCCTCTTCCTGTCTCCTAGACCACACATACCCATTCTTCTTTTTAATCTTTTCTTTGCTGGAGGCTCCAACGTTTCAGGCTCCTCAGTAGCATGCAATTGTATCTCACTACTATCACTATAACATGTTTCTTCTGTATGCTCTAGTATTGTATCTGATAACCTTTCAGCATGATCATCTCTGGCCTTTGGGTCCATTCTGCTCTCTTCTGTTTCTTGAAAAGGCAGGTCATCTCTGTTGACATGTATGGTATGTGAAGGGTTCGCGGAGCTTTGGTCTTTCTGAGATGTCTGTGGTTCAGGACTAGAGGTCGTCTTGGTTTCCTTCTTCACCTCGTCCAAGTTTTTGATATCAATACAATGTTCTTCCGCTTCGGTTGTGCTTACGTTGCTTTGTATCACTTCAGGGAGGACAACAATTAGGTCTGCGTCAATTTCGTGAACATCGGCAGACTCTAATTCGTCACATGCATTGCCTTGGATCGCAACAGGTCCGGAAACAGCTTCTTGCTCATGTGCACTCATGGACACCTCTTTGTCTGAATTTTTATATTGTACTGCTTCACATTCGGACTGATGCTCTTTAAACTTGTCTAAATGTGGTTCATTTCCACAACTGGAGTTTACCATTTCTGCAGTCTAAAAGAAACCATTGAGGAGATTAACTGTCCTTTAACACCAATCATTAAGACTATTTAATCAGTGTATTCAGTTTTATAGATACGGGCTATTTGACAATGTACAACTGGACATCTTGTAAGGTTGCTACAAGCTTGCATCACTAATATCAGCCTCAAAATGGTACGGCGTAAACCCAGCTTAACTGTGCTCTTGAAAAAACAGAACTTCTACAAAGTTTACCTACCAATCTGCAGGCTACCGGTTGTGTTTCTTGTGTTTCGCCGGATAATTTTACCATCACTTCTCCTAGATGAGATGGAGAGGAGACTTGAACTTGAAAGTGGATTCAGATAACACAGAGGTTCTTGTAGAGTTTTTAATATTTATGGACCTGTCTAAAAAGTAATCTAAAAAAAGAAAGAAAAAAAGTCATGAATAGACTCAGAAGGTAAATAAAGTTTATACACACCTCTCATGTAAACTGAAATGTGTTAAAAGTGTGTTGCTCATGTTAACCATTGGTTCCTGTGGTTACTTCCATCACGGCTTCACAATGAACATGATTATAAATAGAATGATGAACTGCCAGCACAAGATATCAATAATATTGACATTGTCATGTTAAAATAATAGTTTTAGGGAATAGCTGCTGACAACTGAAGAAAAAAACAACAACTTATGTTAGCATAAGCAGGTTTATAGGCAAGTTAGCTAGTTAGGTAGCTGTGAAACCACTTACTTTATTCTGTTTCCAGCTTGCTTACCTGTGATAAAGTAGCTTTAATGAAAAAGTACACAAATAAACAACATTACCAATAAAGTTAACCCTTCATTTAATGCCTAAAGAGTCATTTTTCTGTCAGAGTTTGTGAGAAACATTTCAAGCTTTATAGGCGGGAAACTGCGCGCGTGCGCTTTCTCGTCATCTCGGTAAGTAGCTAGGCAACCACTTGCTTTTTTTTAAATTTACTTTTAATTTACTACTTTTAAAGCAATTTAACTAAATACATACACAGAAACAGACGACGATAGATTACCGTAGCGTACCCACCAACACACAGTGGTTAATTTTTCTGTCAAACTCTGTAAAGTATGAAAAGACTTCACGAGGTGATGACAGGACTAGGAGTCGATTCCTTTTTTCATGAGTCGATTCTTTTATTCGAATCACAAAGATTAATACAGATAGCGTTATTGCACAAACTGCGGAAACTAAAAGAGTAACGGGTAAAAAGTTCTGTCTGAAAATTGATTTATTCACGAAGTTTGCAGTATCTCAGAATTTGTTTGGAACCAACTCAAAATCAGGTATCAGAAAAGAGTCGACTCCAAGAGATTTAAACATTCAAAGGAAAGATGCTAGCAACTATACAAAGTAATTATTATTAATTTACTCTTTAACATGTATTAAAAACAATAATAATAATAATAATAATAATAATAATAATAATAATAATAATAATAATGATGTGTAGTCTGTTTTTTTCGCGTCGTTTTATTTTTAGCTCAAGCTAACACTGCACTGCCGTAAAGCGTGAAGTTGTCGTTGCTATTGGAGACGAGACGGAAAGCAGGAAGTGGCAAGAGTCACAACAGCTGAGCGTAGTTTTGGGGGTTTTGGGGAAGAGATTTATGTTCGCTGAACGTGGTAATATTTTACTAAAAGGACATATAAAACTACACTGCGCTGCCTAACGGAACACTTAAATACATGTACAAGGTAAGAGGGTCCAGGAGTCAACGAGAATGCTGCGTGTTTCTGCTGTTAGCCTTCAGCTAAGGGTCTAGATGGTAGCAGCTTCATAGGGTTTCTTAGTCCTCAACTAAGTGCACTAATTAGAGTGCTTCCTGCTTTATGTAGTGCACTTGATGTTTAACATGGTGCCATTTGGGTTTCAGCAAAACTTTCTTATTTACTTTAAACTGCATTGCGAATGGTTTATGGTGAATATTTTGATGCTGGTTGCTCTACAGCTACAGAAACCCAACTAGTAAAGCTGGTAGGTAATCATAAATATGTGATATGTTATTAAATATTAATATAAATTAAATATCAGAAGAAATGCTGTGGAAAAACGAGGACTTTAAGACGCACAGGAAAACACTGTGAATACCCGGAAGTTAGGAGTGTGACGTCAGACAGGTCCGTAGTCTCTTAATCTGATTTCTGTGCTTATTTCCTGTTACTTTTTGATATTGTGGGTTAGGTGACATTGCTCTTTAATTTATTTTTATTTTCACACTTCTTTACTACTTCAGCAAACACACAAAGTTTGTAGCTCAGCCGGAATCTTTCTGTACACGCCCCATGGGTTTTAACGCTTCAGAGCTGTTTGGAATCTGATTGGTTGAAGGGTGTTAAATAACAACAGCAGCTCAGACCGTTCAACCAATAGACTTGCACCGATCAGACATAACATTATGACCACCTGCCTAATATTGTGTTGGTCCCCCTTTTGCTGTCAAAACAGCCCTGACCCGTCGAGGCCTGGACTCCACTAGATCCCTAAAGGTGTGCTGTGATATCTGGCACCAAGATGTTAGCAGCAGATCCTTTAAGTCCTGCTATGCTCTGATCCAGTGGTCTAGCCATCACAATTTGGTCCTTCATCAAATCCTTACACTTGTCCATTTTTCCTGCTTCTAACACATCAACTTTGAGGACAAAATGTTCACTTGCTGCCTAATATATCCCACCCACTAACAGGTGCCATGATGAGGAGATCATCAGTGTTATTCACTTCACCTCTCACTGCTCACAGTGTTATGCCTGATTGGTGTATATATCAATACTAATACACTCTATTTAATAGGTTCTAGTTTTTGCAGTTGCTTTCATTTCATCTTTCTTAAGTATCAGACATTTCCATAAGCATTCAGATGTTTTCAGTAAGTGTCAGTTTTGTAACACTTCAGGAAACTCTTCAGGACAGACGGATTTACACTCATTACATTCATCTGTAACATGATATAATAATATCAGAACATGCGAAACGTTTCTAATTAACTTCTAAAAGAGAGAAAGATGAGATTTGAGAGAACAGATGTTTATAGCTGCTATAACGTGAGTGAGAACAGGAAAAAAAAACTTGTTTGGTGGGATTTCCATAATATTTAATGTAGCTATAAATGGATATACTCATCATTCTTTTATTATTATTATTATTATTATTATTATTATTATTATGATAGATAGATAGATAGATAGATAGATACGTAGATGTGGCAAATTGCTGGCTTATAAGAGGAACAAAAAAGTATGAATTTGTTGTTATAGGAAAATAATCAACAATTGGTGTGGTAAAGGTTTGGTTTGTTGATTATTTTAGTATAACTGCGCAACATGTTATAGAGTGTTTCACTCCTAACTTATCTCATATCCATAAAACGTTTCTGTAAAAGAGATTATAATCTAGATTCACCTATTATTTCACATATATTTAATTTCAGAGTAAAACTAAATATATCTTCTGCATCTCTTCCACCTTTCTGCTACAAGTCTACCTTCAAAGTGTGGGAGGCGGGGCCTTAGTGGGAGGTGGGGCCATACCGAACTGTGCTTAGGTTCATCACTGATTCTGATTGTCCAGATGACACCCAACCACCCAACAATATTAAGCATTCAGTTACGCGTTATGAAATAAAGGTAGATTTTAGGTGAGACTGATCTCCATGAAATGTTGTTGTTGTTGTTGATTATTTTTAGTCTGCTCCCTGTTTGGGGTCACTACAGCGGATCATTTGGTCCACATGCTTAGATTTGGCACAAGTGTTATGCCAGATGCCCTTCCTGACGCAACCCTCCAATTTTATCCGGGCTTGGGACCGGCACTGAGAGTTAACTCTTCAGTGGCTGGGGGTAGCTCCCTGCCCGGGAATCAAACTCTACCAATCCTGCTGCTGGACCACCAGGAGGCTACAGACCTCCATAACATGTTAATCAGAAGTGCTGTAGATGCCAAACAGTAAACATGTCTTGGCCGGATAATTAGTAGTAAAGTGAAGGCTTTTCTGATAAACTCGTTATTTACCTGCTATTCGTTACGCTTTACTGTGCTGTTGGTGATGACACCAGGTAAATTTAATCTTCCTTCTCATCATCTTCCAGCTCTGAGCTCGGTCACAGCAGACGTCATGAGTCGCAGCAGGAATCCTCCACAAAAAGGCCAAGGAGCCGCTCGAGCCAAACAGGTAAACAGTCTGGAGCTTAATTACTGCAGCAACCGAGAGCTGCTGCTGGGTTTGTGGTCGTGAGTGACGTTAACTCTCTGTGTCTCTCTCAGATGGGTTTGCTCTTGGATCTGTCTCCGGACGCTGCCATGGAAGTCTCTGGTGGAAATGAAGAGGATTTAGAGGCGGAGCTGCTTGCTCTGGTTGGAGGAGGAGGTGGCGGCAGAGGCAAGCAGCCTGGAAAGAAAGGTGAGAAGCATAACTAAACAAACACAGATAAAAAAAACATAGTTTAAAAAATAAAATTTAATTCCGCTCCTGTGGTAGCTCCTGTCCCCATGGAGGACATTGAGCGCATGGCCGCCCTGTGCATGAAGGACCTGGATGAGGAAGGAGAGGACGATGAAGACCTGGAGGACGATGCAGAACTCCTGGTAATGACAGAACTCTGTATCATGCAGTACACTGAGGTTCAGGTTGATAGTTCAACCCTGAGTCTAACACCATCAGAAGGTTAGGCTTGCTAGGTTTCACTCGCTAGTTCAGGTTTTGCTCATTAGATAAACTGTTGGGCGTACTTATCAAACTCTAGGATAACATTGGAAAACTTTTACCCACTTGGTTAGCTTTCACTCGCTAGCTATTGGTGAGTAGATTAGCTCAGATTTGGGGAATAGATCAGTAGATTAGATTTTTCTTGGGTTAGGTTTGGTTAGGGTTTTGCTGAGCTGCACAAAGTGAAACAGATGTTTACAGTGTGGAGTATAGGGGTGAAAACAGCTCTACATGGAACTGAGAAGGTAAGAATGTAGTTATCGGTAACGTTACCTAAGACTAGCTCCGCCCACTTTAAATTAAAGGAGATATTTATCCACCAGCTTTTAGGAGAAAAGAATTTTTGTTTATTTTGTTTATCTTGCTTAACCCTGGCTCTTCTCTATAAATCAGGCTGAACTAAACGATGTTCTGGAGGACCATCAAGAGGAACCAGCTCCTCCTGCAGCAATCCCGTCTCAGCGCTCTAACACAACCCCCAACTCCACCGCCACTACCCCGAGTGGCGCGGGTGGAACGGAGTCCCTCCTGCAGGAGCGTTTCAATATGTACCAGGCGGCCATCGCTAACGCTAAAGCTTCAGGAGAGAGCAGCAAGGCTCGCAGATACGAGCGCGGACTAAAGGTGACCCCATGCCTATAACACCAGTGTTGTAGTTCACAAGGTCTAATTTGTTTTTTTAGTGCAAATACATAACTTTAGACACCTTAGTTGTAAAACTAGCATTCTGTACTTTTGTTTCAAGCTTCTGTTTACATTTTTCAGGCCCAGAAATTAGCTCTGCCTCCGGGTGAAACATAGCCAGAAAAAGCAACTGACGAGATATACGTAGTCTTGAGGGAGCAGCTGATTGGTGGAAAATGGGACAGCTTACCATCACTGTTTTCTTTGCACTTGCTTCAGCACTGTGCTCTGAGAATGACACACTGCTGC
>JAUCMX010000025.1:16762695-16822695 GCA_033459395.1 Hemibagrus guttatus | reverse complement strand
CCCTCTCCCTCTCTCTCTCTGTTTTTCCCCCTCCCTCTCCCTCTCTCTCTCTCTCTCTCTCTCTCGCTCTCTCTCTCTCTCTCTCTGTTTCTCTCCCTCCCTCCCTCCCTCTCTCTATCTTTCTCGCTCTCCCGCGCTCTCTTTCTCTCTCTGCAGGATTTTCAGCCAGCGATCTGGATGCTAGCGTGCGCTTTGAGTTTCCCTTCCCGAGTTCGGTATAAAAAAATAAACCTCCCTCTCTCTTCTTTATTCTGTCTCTTTCTGACATTATAGTATTATTCATTATTGTGTTGTTTATTTATTGTGTAGGAAGAAGCTCAAAGAGATAAAACCAACACTGTGAGAAGCACCAACTGCCCAGGTATATACACACACACACACACACTCCTTAACCCTGTGTTCATTTATTGTACATGTTTGCAGCTACATATTTAGCATATGACAAGATATATATTTAATTATAATGTTGTAATAAAGCAAAAACAGTTCTGCTCTCATCCTTTACTCTCCATGTAACAGATTTGGCTCAGAAATATGAAAAGAAGACCTATAACCATGATCTCGTGGCCTTCTGGGTAAAATGACAGTGTTACGTTATTAAAAACACTCCTGTCAATCAGCCGCCCACGTTGGCACTTATTTTGTCTCCAAAGAGGTTTTGTGTTAATATCCCAGAACTCCCAAGTGCGAGATAGTTACAGATAGATTTTGGTTCAGGTGTAACATTATGAACAGTGAGAGGTGAAGCGAATAAGACTGCTGATCTCCTCATCATGGCACCTGTTAGTGGGTGGGATATATTAGGCAGCAAGTGAACATTTTGTCCTCAAAGTTGATGTGTTAGAAGCAGGAAAAATGGACAAGCGTAAGGATTTGAGCGAGTTTGACCAAAAAGGGCAAGTTATGATGGCTAGACCACTGGATCAGAACATCTCCAAAACTGCAGCTCTTGTGGGGTGTTCCCGGTCTGCAGTGGTCAGTATCTATCAAAAGTGGTCCAAGGAAGGAACAGTGGTGAACCGGAGACAGGGTCATGGGCGGCCGAGGCTCATTGATGCACGTGGGAAGCGAAGGCTGGCCCGTGTGGTCCGATCCAACAGACGAGCTACTGTTGCTCAAATTGCTGAAGAAGTTAATGCTGGTTCTGATAGAAAGGTGTCAGAATACACAGTGCATGACGGGCCAGGGCTGTTTTGGCAGCAAAAAAGGGGAACCAACATAATATTTGGCATAATGTTATGCCTGATCATTGTATATTCTTACTCTCTCCTTTTTTTTTTCTTTCCCTCTGTGACTGACAGAGTTCAAAGCGTACTTTAAGTTGCTCATCAACCGAACACACCGAGGCTTTAAGAGAGTGGGGCAGACTAAAGGCATCAGGTTCGAGGTCCTCCACAAAGGGTAAGGTTTTTTTTTAATTCTGTCACCCAATAAAACTCTAAACGCTTTAAGAAAGCTGGAGAAAAATCACACCATCCTTACACAAGCCTCGAAAATACTTAATTTTAACTAGCAGAGTGCAAGAAACACTCAAATCAAGTGAATAAAGTCATAAATAAAATGATTTATGTGTGAAAATGCACACAGCATAGCTACTGCAAAGACTCATTCATATTCCCATGTGTGTGTGTGTGTTTAGTGGCCTCTTCAAGAATGATAAGGTGCTGGGAAATGCTCAGCTGAAACTCGAAGCACTGGAGAATCAGTGTGAGATCCGAGAGATTATAGATGTGAGTTACACACACACTGGCTCATACACATGTCTTATCTTTCACATTTTTAAAATATCGCTCGCTCTTCAGCAGAATCCTCATCATATCTGTACATCACATATATACAGAAATGTGAGGTCAGCATGTGAGCTGCTGTGTAACCGTGTGTGTGTGTGTGTGTGTGTGTGTGTGTAAGGTGCTGGATGGCAGGAAGGCGACAGGAGGGAAGCTGGAGGTGAGGGTGAGGATTCGGGAGCCGTTGGGGGGGGTCCAGCTTCAGTCCGTCACAGAGAAATGGATCGTAGTGGATTCACCGGCCATCACTCCCGACAGAGAGAGAGCCAGAGAGCGGGTAAGAACAGTAAGGAGCAAATTAGGGGGCCAAGCACAAACTATCCTCATATTAAGCACTAAGGAACATATTCAGGAGGCAAGTGCAGAGGAATTGGATAAGCAGGCCAAACATCAATATCATTTTAAGAGAGCAAGTATGAAGAAGGAGGATTATATTAAGGTACAAAGCACCGAGGCATGAATTAGGGGGGCCCAAACACCTAAGAGGATATTAGAGGGCCAGGCAGAGTATCATAGTAGCACCAAAGAGATCTTTCACCTACTTCAATCTGGTGTAATGATCATCTACATTCAGGATGTTGCCTGCATTTTCACTGTCAGGTTTATTCTGTCAGAAATCTGACAGACTTGTTGGTATCAGTCCGCTATGCATCTGAAAAGAAGAGATGGTCCTACATACCAGAGAGAATTGTTATTTTTCAGCGCAGCGTTTAGAAGGCCACCGTCTTCATCTGTTCTGTTACTGCCTTCAAAAAATCCCATCAGATCCCACACCTGTCATGGCTGTGTCTCATTCATTTCACATTTGATTCTTCCCCAAAAGGCTCCTTCACCAAAGTCCAAACCCCGCAACGATCAGGGCAAGAGCGGCCATTCAAGGGAGTGTGTGTGTGTGTGTGTGTGTCTGCGTGTGTGTCCTGTTAATTATAGACTCTTTAACCAACATCTAACAGCTGAATTTGTGAAATTGTGATGCGCAGGTGTCTCATTATAGAGATTTATTTTTTTTTTTTCAGGCTCTCACCTCCTCAATACAAACTCCACAGCTTCAGCCTCCTCAACTATGACAAGGAAAGACTAGAGAGAAAGGTCTGTCTGTCTGCCTGTTCTGTCTGTCTGCCTGTCTGTCTGCCTGTCTGCCTGTTCTGTCTGTCTGTCTGCCTGTTCTGTCTGTCTGTCTGCCTGTTCTGTCTGTCTGTCTGCCTGCCTGTTCTGTCTGCCTGTTCTGTCTGTCTGCCTGTCTACCTGTTCTGTCTGTCTGTCCGTCTGCCTGTTCTGTCTGTCTGCCTGTCTGTCTGTCTGTCTGCCTGTCTGTCTGTCTGTCTGCCTGTCTACCTGTTTTGTCGCCTGTCTACCTGTTCTGTCTGTCTGCCTGTCTACCTGTTCTGTCTGTCTGCCTGTCTACCTGTTCTGTCTGTCTGTCTGTCTGCCTGTTCTGTCTGTCTGCCCGTCTACCTGTTCTGTCTGTCTGCCTGTTCTGTCTGTCTGTCTGCCTGTCTGTCTGCCTGTTCTGTCTGTCTGCCTGTCTGTCTGCCTGTATTTTTGTCTGTCTGTATGTTTGTCTACCTGTTTGTCTGTCTGATTATTTGTCTGCCTGTCTGTCTGTTGTTCTGTCTGTTTGTCTGCCTATCTTCCTGTCTGTTCTTCTGTCTGCCTGCTTTCTGTCTGCTTGTTTGTCTGTCTGACTGTCTGTTTGTCTGCCTGTTCTTCTGTCTGTCTGCCTGTGTCTTATATATGGAATAGTTTCTGTCCACTTCACTTCACAGGACCTGATTAACCATGAGGACAATAAGACTGAAATGTGGTTTAAGATTTTTGGGATGTTTGATACGTAGCACTGCGGGTTTTTCCGCATCAGATTGATGGCTTTCTGTCCACAGATTGGCGATTATAAAAAAAAATAGAGGGGATCCACCGGCAGATCTGCTGAACCAGCATAAAGATCTCTGTCACCGACTACAATGGCAAAAATCCTACCTGGAGAGAGGATCTTCATCAGTGTTATCAGGTTATACACACACACACACCCACACACATACAGGAGTCTACATTCATATTTTCCCCTCGAGGAGGTGCACGTATTCATTCACTCATTATTTATCGCTCGCAAACAGAAAGCAGTTGTCATGGCAACACAATAAATATTGTCAGTATAATTAGGTGACTAATAAATCTGCTACTTAGACCATGCTGGTGGTGGTGGTGATGATCATGGTGAGTTTGTATATTGTGGTTGTTACCATCCTAAAAAAAAACAGATTAGCCACACCCACAAAAGAAAAACTGGACGTGACTGGTCACTTGCTAGTGTGAATGCTGATGCACTGTCATAGTCCAGAATATCACAAGATTATAATATAATTCTCTCTCTCTCTCTTTCTTTTTCTTTTTCTCTCTCTCTCTCCCTCTCTATCCCCCCCCCCCCTCTCTTTCTCTTTCTTTCTCTGTCTCTTTCTCTCTATTAGAGTATGATAGTGCATTAAGTAAGTTCGCTTATGGTCTCGCTGATTCTGTGAAGAGGTTTTCCAGTGAAGGCAACAGAGTGAGTAAACACACACAAACACACACACACTTGCTGTTCCTTTCTATCTTTAACACTTTATCTCTCTGTATCTAGGATGCAGCTAAAGATGCTCTAGGAAGGCTTAAGCTGGTGGAGGCAGAGGTATGTTTACTGTGTTACATGGTCACTAGTTAACTAGTTTGTAACAGAGAAGGCACCAGGCTCCATCACTGCTGTGACCTGTCCCAGATGCACCAACACACAAAGGCTGCTTCTTAAAACGCGTGTTTCCCGCGTCGGAGCTTAAATCCGTGGTTGAGTTTAAATAATAGCTGTAGAACACGCAGTTATGAGTCACTTCACCTGCTGCTGCCTTCTTGTCACTATGAATTGAGTCTGTGTTTCTCTGCTCAGTTAGACAGTTCAGAACAGAGCCACTGTTTCATCTGACTCACTCACTTCCTTATTCAATATCACTGCTACAGCCAGACTACATAAACAAACAAGAACACATTCACACACGCTTAGAGTGTGTATATCCATTTACTCACATACTCTCTCTCTCCTCTCTCTCTCTCTCTCTCTCTCTCTCTCTCTCTCCCTGTATTTCTCTCTCTTTCTTTTTTCTCCATCTCTCTCTCTCTGTATTTGCACTCTCTCTATTTCTATCTCTCTCTCTCCATCTCTCTCTCTCTCTCTCTCTCTCCCTCTCTTTCTCTATTTCTCTCTCCATCTCTCTCTCTCTCTCTCTCTCTCTCTCTCTCTCTCTCCCTGTATTTCTCTCTCTTTCTTTTTTCTCCATCTCTCTCTCTCTGTATTTGCACTCTCTCTATTTCTATCTCTCTCTCTCCATCTCTCTCTCTCTCTCTCTCTCTCTCTCCCTCCCTGTATTTCTCTCTCTTTCTTTTTTTCTCCATCTCTCTCTCTCTCTCTCTCTCTCTCTGTATTTGCACTCTCTCCATTTCTCTCTCTCTCTCTCTCTCTCTCTCTCTCCCCCTGTATTTCTCTCTTTCTTTTTTCTCCATCTCTCTCTCTCTCTCCCTGTATTTCTCTCTTTCTTTTTTCTCCACCTCTCTCTCTCTGTATTTGCACTCTCTCTATTTCTATCTCTCTCTCCCTCTATTTCTCTCTCCATCTCTCTCTCTCTCTCTCTCCATCTCTCTCTCTCTCTCTCTCTCTCTCTCTCACTCCCCATCTCCATCTCTCTCTCTCTCTCTCTCTCTCTCTCTCTCTCTCTCTCTCTCTCTCTCTCTCTCTCTCTCTCAGATGGAGTCTCTGAGGAAGAAGCGTCCTGCGTGAACGTATGCAGGAGGTGGAACGTCGCTGTGCGTTGGAAAACCGTTCTCACACGCAGAAGCAGCCAATAACACACAGGCCTTCTGTGTGTACTTCATTTCCTTCTCTTCTTAAACATCACACACGTTACTTCGCTTCTCTCCTCTCGCTATAGCGTCTTAAATAAACACTCCTGATATTTTAGTCCAGACTCACCTGAGATCAACTGGACTACTTTACTGAAAAAAAAAAACAGTTTTCACTCGGGCTATATGGAAGGCCAACAAGGCCATAAGTTATTATTTTAGTTTTTCTTCTGTAGAGTTAACACTCTGTAGAGTGTGTGGGAGTGGGAACTGAACATAACCTAAGCTATGATTAAATGTAACCTTTCTTACCTTTATGCAAATTGGTTCCGCAGCACATCCAATCCATAAGCTCAGAAACTTCAAAACAGCAGTACAGTCCCCGCCCACAAATATTTCTCGTTTGCTAGCGAGAGGGCATTACTGTTCGCTAAGTGAAAGGAAAACATCACCAGTAACACGTGGCCTCTGTGGGCGTGTGTAAGAGCAGGATGACGACTACAGCGTCGTATTCATGAAGCACTAATTATTATTATTTCGAATGTTTTCGAGTCACGTGACTCAGGGCTTTTTATAACAGAACAGTTTCGCCTAAAATGAAATGTACACACTACTAGACATGTTTACTTATTCACTAGGAAGCTAATTTAGCTAACAAGGAAGGTTTTTTTTTTTTAAATTCACTTCAGATTTCCAGCTGTCAAAATTTAGGCCACACCTCCTTCCTCAGTCTGGTTCTGCAAACAAACAGTGTCCTGCTCTGGCTTTAAGACGGAGCGATGTGTTTTATCTTTGTGCTTTTATTTCGTCGGTATTGATAACCGTGTGGTCTTTCTGTTGTCCTTCTCGGCATTAAAGGGGTCACTGTGTACATTTTAGTTTTCGGCCAAACTACTTCTTTAGCGATCATTTGCACATTTGATGAGGCGTGCAGCAGTACAGCAGCTTTTCGGATTCTCTCCATCTGCCATCTGTCTCCATGCTCCATGCTCCATGTGCCTTTGTGTGTGTGTGTGTGTGTGTGTGTGTGTGTGTGTGTGTGTGTGTGTGTGTGTGAGAATGGTGTAAATCCTTATAGAGAGCATATGAAGAGTAATCTGGTCTCTGCACTGGATTCTGCTTAATCCTTCCTGTGTGCAGCTCAGCATGCTGTGATACGGGGATAATGTTAACACTCCGCCGGTGAAGTTTAAGGAGATGGGAATAGAGGGTTGTGTATGTATATAGAGGAATAGGGGAGGGGCAAGGATCACAGCCCATAATCGGGGATAAACCTTCGTCTGGTTGCCCAGGTGACCTTTGATCTCCAGTGGAGAGAAAAAATAAATGAACAAACTGACTGTGGGACGTTTCATAACCATCGTTTGGATCAAATGACTAAAGTCCAGAGGAGTCATGCATTATTATTATTAGTACTAGTAATAATTATTATAATTTTTCCATCATTACTGCAATAATCTACACAGAACCTATGCTAGCTACCTAGTGGTATGCTCTAGAGCTTCAGCTGCCTACTATCAGCTTTCACACAAAGAAATAGTGCTCTGGATTTCTGCACATAACTGAAGCCATATCAGTTTCCATCTCTCGGTTCGTGTGCTCTTCCACCTCTCGGCACACCTGAGCCAGGTGATCAGGTGCAGATTGTGGTCTTTGGGGACTACATATAGGGAAAATGAGGGCCATGTCCCTCAAGGACAACAAGGAAACAAAATGTTTGGAAAATTGATTTGTTTTGCTACAAACGTCACAGCTTTGCGCTGTTGAAGCTTACTAGTTGATCACGCTAGTAGTTTGTTGTCATAGAGGAGAGCTCTATAATTAGCTAAAGCCTGACAGAACACACACCAACTCGGAAGTTTATGCAAACGATATTGTAGCTAGCATGGCACTTCCTTTTACTATACAATGCTAATACCACTTACCGCTGTTTTCTTAGTGTTGATCTGTGTAGTGTGGATTGCACAGCTGCTGAAATGAGACCTGTCGAAAATTAGTTGAGTGACTATGCTGGAGTGTGTTTTTTTTCCCTCTGTGCAGTCATGGACATGGAAGAGTTTTAATGCGTCTCTTTACGAATTTTTCTAATTCGGCTAGTCACCAAGAGCTTCATGAGCTGAACCTGTGGCATCTGAGACGCGAGTTTGACTCTTGTAATGTAGCTCGTTTCCTGTCGGACACCAAAGTCGTGCTTCTTTTCATTGTAGTGGATCTGTAGCTTTTGCTACAGAGCTTTGGACAGTTTTGCATTTTAGCCCCACCTCCTTGTGCTTTTGTGGCCCCACCCACCTCAGTTTTCTGGACTCAACACCGGTCCCAATAATAATAACTGGCAAAAACTCTGATTGGTAAAAGTTCTGTGGTAGTTTTATCACCTTGATTTGACAGGAAATGAACTGCATTAAAGTGTCCCATGCAGTGGAAATCCCTGTTCTTGCAGGTAGCACGATCAGCCTCTCAGGAAAGTGTTAGTCGTAGGTGGCAGTCTGGGTTCCAGCAGGACAATCGACATAAATTTTTCCTTCTCCTCCTCACACTCGCTACAAGCCTCAGCACACGTCCTGCAGATACGACGTGGAGAAAACAGACGACAGGTGCAGGCTTTCATGGCTGTTCTTTCTGAAACAGATCACCTGGACGGTCAGCAGTCGTGCAGAAGCTTGTCCGTTCACGACGTGGTCTCTGTATCAAGAGTCCTGAGCTGTGCAGTTAAAATGTTCGACGTAAGGTTTTTGGGATTCTTATATTTCTTTTTCTTGCCTTTCCACACATCCTCCTCCATCATATTTAATAACATGGCAATCAGTACACGTGTGTATTAATGTACGTGGTGTTTTTTTCCCCCAGCGCCCCTGTAACACTGTGTATCCCGGGTGTTTTCGGGCAGATGTTTTATGTCGACTCATTAAAGTATGAAATGTGATGTGTGCTTTTGATGTGTTCTGATTTCATGTTGAGGGACCAAATGTGCACGACAAGGACAGGAATATCTCCGAGTTCTGACCTTTTATTTAAGAACTGAACTTTTATATTTAAGATAATAATAATCGATCCCTGCGGATGAGCTTTAAGGTTATATTTAGATGTACTATAGCATTTCTTTTTAGCTTTATTAATATTTCTGACAGTCGAAGGTCCTCACAAAGATGCGTTTGTTTATTTTATCTTCACGCCATCCGTCCAAGGGTGAGCGTGTGAAGTGTGACGTGTGCGCGCCTGTCGATCCTACGCCAAGGTGACGGAAGCGCGCAAGAGAACCGAAAACGGTGGGCGTGGCTTAAAAAAAAAAAAAAAAAAAAAAGGCGTGCGTTTCCTGCCGGAATGAGCACGTGCTTCCGCGAGGGGTCCCTCTGTCAAGTCGGTGCGCGTTGCAGCGACGTGCGCGCGTGCAGCCCCTTTAAATCGCGCCCACACCGCGAGGCGTTCACGAGCCAACACGGCCCGGTGTTCGGTGCTTTTCAGGTTTTTTTTTTTTTTTTTTTTTTTAATTTTTTTTTATTCGCTCACGCTATCCTTCGCGCTTAACGTTCACCGGAACCTGCACTCGAATTGAGCACGTCTAAAGCAGGGTCATGACGCTGGAAGCGATCCGGTACCGGGCCGGGTCTCTGCAGATCCTCAACCAGCTGCTGCTGCCGCGAGAGACCGTGCACGAGGAGGTCCGCTCGGTGCAGGACGGATACGAGGCCATCAAGAGCATGAAGGTGGGGAACATCAGCAGGTCCTCGCTCTTCTGGCACTTCCTTCCGTTTGGCTTGTGTTTGTGTTTGTGTTTATTTGTCCGACTGGTGTTTTTTTGTTGTTGTTGTTTTTTCCCGACGGCGCGTGAGGAACGCAGACGCTTCTTTGTGTCCAGCGCTTTTGTTCGTTCGTGCGCGCGCGCGCGTCTCGGTGTCTCCGCCGATGTGCTCGAGCACCACCGCATCTGTCTTAACTGGCCAAAGTGGACGGAACCGGTGTACCGGCCCGCATGAACGGGGACTCGAATCATTATTTATTTATTTATTTATTTATTATTTTTCTACCTCCTCGACGCTGTGTCACGTCGCCTCCCCGTGTCCCGTGCGGTCCCGTTATCTCCCGGTGCTCGTCGTCGTGTTTAATCCGAGGCGCTCTCGCCCTGCCGTCACAGCCAGACTCGCTGCAGCATGAATTATTGATGTTACAGCTAGCTCCGTTAGCTCTCTTCCTGCTATTCCCCTTAACGACACTCTTTGTGGATCGCTTAAACACTACGATCTGCTTAAACGTTAACTCTTATTTTTATCGGAAAATATTTGTCTTTAAGTTTAGACATTTATCCGGATACAGCTACTAAACAGGAGCTGGCGGGACGGAAGTGGTGGTCTAAGGGAACTTCTTCCTGTAGAAACTTTTCCTTTGATGTGATTTAAAAACCCTTCATGGAGCATGGTCATATAATGGCTCTACCATCCCCAGTGTGATGACATTGACGTAATAACTTTCCCCACAGTGTGACGTCATAATCTGTGATCGTTTTCCCCAGAATGCAATGTCACACAGGTAAAGAATTTCATGCAGCAGGATGGCCCCCCCTTTTCCCTCTAAAGGTGTCCCCCTAAAGGTGAATACATTTTGATGGATGATGTGAAGGTGATGTCGTGGACGTAAAGACTTTACCCGTAGTAGTTGTCACGAGCGTAGTATGCCTTCACAGAGTGTGATGTCAAAGCTAATAACTTTTCATGAAGCCTGGTTTTCACGAAAAGTCGGCACCGCCTCTCCCACGACGTTTCCGAGGACGTTCCTTTTTTCTACGAGCCGCCAGAAGTCACAGCTTTCATAATATTCCGAACCTTTCCCAGAGTATGACGTCATAACGGTCAGAACTTTTCCCTTTTGACATGTCGCAGCTTGACATCACAACCGCGATCATTGTCATGATCTCAGAAGGTAATGCTGTAACGGTGACGAGCGTCCCTGAAATGTCATGGTGACGTCATGGTGACTTTAAGCACCGCCACAGAGCAACCTCATTAATAACATTTCCCAGAGTGTGCCGTCATTATGGTAATAATTTTTTTTTTTTTTTCCTTCTTCTTCCTGCAAAAGGAGTTTCATAAAGATAATAACACTTCCTGGAACATAGTGGTGTAATAACAATATTTCACAGATTATGGTGGTTTTTTTTTTGGGTTTTTTTTGCCTCTAGTTAGAATGAGCTAGGATTACACTTCAATACAGAAGACAAACAGATATGCAGACCTTTAGAGGGTTTTGTATATTGTTAAAGAAAGTAAGATTAAGTAATGAGAGCCGTTTGTAGATGGAACAAAATAACGATTTAAAGCTACATTAAAATATATAATTATTGAAGTTGTCTGGTTTAACTGCAGAAACCCAAGTGAAACCCAATTTTTCCAGGAAGAACTTTGGCGGGATCTCCTCCAAGTCAATTTCCCTCATGGGATCAATAAAGTATCTATCTGTCCATTTGTCCGTCTGTCTATCCATCCCTCTGTCCGTCTTATCTGCCTATCTTATCTGTCTATCTCACCTCATCTTATCTATCTAAGATTGCGTGAGTAAACTGGAGTGAATTTAATGCCTGTGTACAGGAAAAGGCTGGTCACCTGAAATATTCACCTGGTTTTAGTTTTTATTTTCTGTCTGTTTTCTGTGCTTAAGACTCTTGCACAGTACTGTATATTGTACATTCTTATTCTCATTTCATATGCCGTGTATCCAGTGTGAAAGATCACCCAATTTAGTGCACCTAATGACCATTCTGTCTCATGACATTTGACCCCTTAGGTGCGTGGCGCTCCTGCAATTGCCATTGTGGGCTGCCTGAGCCTGGCAGTGGAGCTGCGGGCCGGTGCCGGGGGTGAGGATCCCGTGTCCTTCATCAGGGAGTCTCTGTGTCACCTGACCTCGGCACGGCCCACCGCCGTGAACATGGGCCGAGCAGCACGAGAGCTAATGGAGTTCACCGAAAACGAGAGCATGGAGAAAAGCGGAGAGCAACTCAGAGAAAGGTAGAAGAGCACTGGCTAAAACACGATGATGGAGAAGTGCAAAACAAATGAACAAATCCAAAACCGCAAGGACGAATCAGACAAAGCGGAAAAGTTCGGTATAGTTTGCGAATGGAATTCTTACATCTGATTGGACGAGACATCGGTCACTCAACATATACAGGAAGTAGGAAATTGTGTATCTAACTTTTATTTCTTGTACATGTGGAGTTCTGCTTTCACTTTAAACCATTTTAAATCTTTTAAAGAAAATAAACATGTATGTTTATATTTATAAAACTGGAGTTCATTCAGCGCTACTTTGAGGAAGGACGTTCATACGGCGTGATTTTGGATACACTGATAGCGTATCATGGCGTAAAGATTAGTTTGCGATCTCTAAAAACACACCAGGAATGTGTGGAAGACCAAACTATTCCAGATTAAAGGATGTAAGGAGCGCTATAAGAGCAGAGCTGCGTTCATACACACACCAATCCACTTTCTACTGCTGCAGCCTGCTGGACTTCCTGTATATCCTGAGTGACCGATGTCTCGTCCAATCAGAGGGAAGAATTCCATTCGCAAACTATACCTAGCTTTTCCACTTTGTCTGGATTGTCCTTGTGGTTTTGGATCTGTTATTTTGGTTTTGGATTTATTTTGTTTTAAGGTTTGTTATTTTGTTTTGCACTTCTCGGCCACTATACTAAAAGCTGATGACTCTAGTTAGGCTGTTTATATCATGGTCATTACCAAAAGAGGTCATTTAAATATCATACAGAGGTCAATTAAACTGCATGTACCTAAATCATACATATTAAAAATGTTGACCTACATTCTCCTCTTCCAAATTGAGCTTCTATAGTAACCTTCTGTTTAGCTATTGAAATTTACCCCCTGTGGTAAATTTAGCTCTAACAATAACTTTCTGTGGTGAATTTAGCTATATTGATAACCTCCTGTGGTAAATTTAGCTCTTATAATAATTTTCTGTGGTAAATGTAGCTCTAAAAATAACTTTCTTTGGTAAATTTAGCTCTAACAATAACTTTCTGAGGTAAATGTAGCTCTAACAGTAACTTTCTGAGGTAAATGTAGCTCTAACAATAACTTTCTGAGGTAAATGTAGCTCTAACAATAACTTTCTGAGGTAAATTTAGCTCTAACAATAACTTTCTGAGGTAAATGTAGCTCTAACAGTAACTTTCTGAGGTAAATGTAGCTCTAACAATAACTTTCTGAGGTAAATGTAGCTCTAACAATAACTTTCTGAGGTAAATGTAGCTCTAACAATAACTTTCTGAGGTAAATGTAGCTCTAACAATAACTTTTTGAGGTAAATGTAGCTCTAACAATAACCTTCTGTGGTAAATTTAGCTCTAACAATAACTTTCTGAGGTAAATGTAGCTCTAACAATAACTTTCTGAGGTAAATTAGCTCTAACAATAACTTTCTGAGGTAAATGTAGCTCTAACAATAACTTTCTGAGGTAAATGTAGCTCTAACAATAACCTTCTGTGGTAAATTGAACTCATTATAGGTTTTCCTAAAATTTTTACCTAACCTTCCTCTCTTGGCTCCACCCCTCTGCAGTGTAATTGGTTGGATTGAGGAGATGCTGGAACGAGATGTTAATGATAACCGGAAAATTGGTAACTATGGAGCCCAGCACATCCTGTCCGGAGTGCCTAGAGACTCAGTCACCATCCTCACACACTGCAACACGGGCAGCCTGGCCACCGCCGGATACGGCACCGCTCTCGGTCAGTGTGTGTGTGTGTGTGTATGTGTGTGTGTGTGTGTGTGTGTGTGAGGGTGTAATACAGACCATAACCCATATATATGTTTACGTGTGTGTGTGTGTTTAGGTGTGGTGCGATCGCTGCACGCTCTGGGTCGTTTGAAGCGGATGTATTGTACAGAGACGAGGCCGTATAACCAGGGAGCCAGGCTTACAGCGTACGAGGCCGTGGCCGAGGGTTTCCCTGCTACACTCATCACAGACAGCATGGCGGCTCTCGCCATGAGGGAGAAAGGCATCACAGGTGTGTGTGTTTTCATCTTGAAGCCAAATCTTATGAAAACATTTTATCATGAACTATGATCTCAATACAGTGATTTTTTTTTTTTTTTTTTCTTTTCCCCAATTACAATTTTTATCTATGAAATTCCCTCAAATCCCACCTCTTTTGCAGCAAACTGTATTTTGTGTGGGTTTGTTTAGCCGTCGTTGTCGGGGCAGATCGGGTGGTGGCTAACGGTGACACGGCCAACAAAGTGGGCACCTACCAGCTGGCCATTGCTGCAAAGCATCATGGGATACCGTTCTACGTGGCAGCTCCCAGCACATCGTGTGACCTGAGTCTGGAGAGTGGGAGAGACATCGTGATTGAAGAGAGACCACCTGAGGAGCTCACCAGCATCAACGGCGTCCCTGTCGCTGCTCCAGGTGTGTGTGTGTGTGTGTGTGTGTGTGTGTGTGTGTGTGTGTGTGTGTGTGTGTGTGTGTGAGAAAGGGAGAGAAGAGTCTGTGAGATGAAACTGTACTGAGCTGTCTTTTAATTAAACATGTTTGAGGTGTGTGTGTGTGTGTGTGTGTGGGAGCAGTTTAATTAAAGGCAGACTGAAACAGCTGTGTGCGTGTGTGTGTGTCTGTGTGTCAGTGAGTGAGCACTGAGAGAGCAGAAGCTCAGAGCAGAATGTCTGAGATCAGTCACACACTGTGTGTTGTAAAAAAAACATGGAGTGTGTGTTTCATCTAGAGTGAATATAAGAGAGATCTGGTGACTCGGTTCAGAGATACGTGTTCTCGGCTCTGTCTTTTTGCTTTTCTTTTCTTTTCCTCATCTTTCATTTCATGTCTTTTTTTTTTCTTTTTCTCATCCTTTCATGCTCTCGCTTCATCTCAGTCTCTCTTCATATGTCTCTCCCACTCTCCATCTCCTTTAGTGTGTCTCCCTCTCTCTCACACTTTTTCTGTCTCTCTCTCTCTCTCTCTCTCTCTCTCTCCCTCCCTCTCTCTGTTTCTCTCCTTCTTTCTTTCTCTCTCGCTTGCCCTCTCTCTCTCTCTCTCTTTTTCTCCCTCTCTCTCTCTCCCGCTCTCTCTCTCTCTTGCTCTCTCTCTCTGTCGCTCTCTCTCACCCTTTTTCTCTCTCTCTCTCTCTCTCTCTCTCTCTCTCTCTCTCTCTCTCTCTCTCTCTCTCATTATGCTTTAGATTGTTACACTCTGCATCTGTTTTCTGCAGGTATTGATGTGTGGAACCCGGCGTTTGATGTCACTCCTCATCAGCTGATCACGGGTGGGATCATCACCGAGCTCGGTGTGTTTTTGCCATCTGAGCTGCAGGCCGCTCTCACCGGCCGCCTCACTGCGCTGTAAAGTCCACGCCGCCCCCCGCAGGGAACAGTGTGTTACTGCACCTTCACTACCGCTTCACAGCTCACACCTTCATTCCCATTACTTCACACAGGGTGGAAATCTCACCTAGGTTAAAAATATACTCTCATACACACACACACACACATGCAGAGTAAAGTGAAAATTACAACACGGTGATGCATCTTTCACAGCCGTACAACCACCGGAAACGCTTCTAAATCACACGTACGCACAGACACGTAGACCGCGTCGTTTCACGTCTGTGTATAATGCAGCTTTCAGCCGTCCGTGTACTCTGTTTATGTTTATGAATATTCTTTAAACGTCCTTCCCTTTCCCCTTTCTCGCTCAGCTCCAGTCCTTACTGAACGGCGTGTCCCGGAGCGCGGCTCTAGCAAGGGCGTCTCGTTTTATAACCGATGTTTCCGAAGAAACTGAAGTCAGTTCATTTTGTAAATGTCTTTTTTTTTTTTTTTTTTCTTTTTAAAGTGTTAATTAAGCGTGTTAGCATAGAATTCAATTTTAGCTCCATAAAATAAGGGCTATCCAGTAGTGTACATGTACAAAATCAGCCTTGATGTCTGCTGAACAAAAACTGACCTTCTGACTTATAAATTAGATACTGAAATGTTAAAGAAAGTTATATCCATGTGAAGCTCATAGAGGGCATCCCCACACCAGCACCGGTCAGTCATTCTCAGTATTACAGATTTAAAAAAAAAAAAAAACCAAAAAAAAAAAAACCTAGTAGATCAGTTTCAAAACGAAACAGGGACTTGTCCAGGAACTGTGGTGTTCCTCAGAAGATCCAGGATCCATCATGGAGCTCTGTTTTCTGATCGGTGCATATCCGATATTTGGAGCGCTGACAGGAAAATGTGGGTTCTGTGGAATTTTCCTTGTCCCCATTGTGTCACGTTCATCTGTTTTTTGTTTAAAAAAATAATAACAGAATGAAATTTTGACTTGTTAATGTTTCTGTATGTTTCACCAAACATAAAATATGCTTAAATCCGTGTCATGTCAGCAGCTCTACAGACTCCTCCCAGTTTAAGATTTCCCGAACCGTATTCTGTTTTCATTCCTTTCCTGACACGCTCTCGCGCTTTTTAAAAACCATGTAATGATCCGTATCATCAGCGCTTGGTACTTTGGCTACTAAAGCTGATTTACCGAGTAATCACTGAGACGCGTCTGTTCAAGGTCGTTCAAGATCGATGATTAAATTTCAGCCTGGAAAGGAATCTGAAGGGAAGCAGCAGTGAAATATCACAGCTAAATATTTAAAGCCAAAAAAAAAAATGTTAACGTCGCCTTTTCATATTTAAAAAAAAAGATGAACGCAACGTATGCTGCCTCATACACATCTCCTGCTAATCTACGATGATCTCAAACTACTACACACTTCTCCTCTGCTACGGAAATATTTAGCGCTAAATAAATGGCCAGAGCAAGTCTTATTAACAGAGATTACCCAGAATGCCACTATATTAATATTCCAACCTGAATTGTGCTGTATCTGAAATTTTAAATAGATTTTTGTCGTCGTTTGTGTTTAAAACTCAATGAAACTCCTAAACTACCCTATAACACGGTTATATAACGTGAGCCGATCTTACGTAAACATGAAAATAGTTAGCGGTAGTCGTAGCTGAAGTGAGTAAACGGTGCTATGGAGCTAGACGTTACACTATACCTCACTAGATTACCCAGAATCCTCTGTTCCTGCTGCTTATAGTTGCTTTTCTTCTGTTCTCCCCAGAGAGGTCTGTGATGTCTAGCCATAAACGCATGCATACACACACTTAGGAGGAGTCTTGCGATCCTTGCCTGGGCCGTCGCTCATTATACAGCGCGGGAATGAAGCTAATGTCGGAGATTGCTAGCCGTTAAGAGCGTGGGTGGAAAAAAACAAAAAACAGATGTTTTCCTCACATGTGTTGATGAATTGCTAAGAAAGGGTTCCTCCTAGCTAATATTCCTGCATAATTATGTTTAGCATCGATCACTAACAGAATTTTCTCTTCTTCCATCATCAAAGTGTCGGAAAAAGGTATCACAAATTGTGTAAATTGGATGAGAAAATATTTACTTCTTCTGAGCAGTAAACAAAAGAAGTAAACATCATGAGGTGATTAGCACGATGGCATTTGTTTTTTTTTGTGAAATGAATGAAATATCTACGGACACTTTGAAGCTAATTTTGTCTAGTAAATGTCGTCATGCTAGCTAGCAACATTAGCTTTTGTTCATTAGCTTAGGCACACACACTACCAACGAATGTCTTGCTGGCATCGGTGTTTTGGTCAGGTCCTGATCGCGACTCCATGTTACTGAATGTAGCAGAGCCACTTCTCCTCACTGCCACCAGCAGAAACCTTCCACCGTGTCATGTTAGCATTGCCGTTAATCTTTAGCATAGCAGCAAGGAGGTCGCTTTCTTACGGAAAAGAACAAAAAAATATGCTGAAAGGTGCCATAAAAATGAACTGGAAGATCAGAGAGGCTGTGAATTATCGTTTTATTTCTTCCCAAAAAAATACAGTCAGTTCGGTCACATTTTAAGGCGGTAAAGTAAAAGTTTGCGAGGAAAGTCTCCGAGTGGTCTGTGTTACTCTGCACGAGCAGGTTAATCAAGCAATAAATGAAAATCCGTCCCATTTCTTTTTACGATAGAGGAGTAAATTTAAGCAGCTAGTCGTTCGGGAAGATCGACATTTTCCTCAGATTTGTCAATGAATTATTCAGTTAAAGCTCTGTACAGCTAAATTTAGAAGTTTTAACGATATGAAGAGAAAAAAGAACAGTCAACATGTCTTTTTTTTTTTTTTTTGTGGTCAATCTGACTGGAAAAGAAATGTAGCATGATGAAATGAATCGGTCAAATCACCTGTGTGTCGGTCAGTCAGTCAGTCATGTAGCTTGTATCATCATCACCATCATCATCATCATCACTGCACATCTGGATAAAGTTTCCTAAAAGCATCACAGTTGCGGTCAGTGTCCACGTGATCCTTTCTGCTGACGATTCTACAGTATTTCTGTGTTTTTTAATCTCTTTAGACTGTGTCTGTATTAGATTCTTTTTTTTTTTCTTTTTTCTTTTTTACGTTGTATAAAAACATCTACACAAAATTGTAGCAAATCTGTGACCATCCGTGTCTACTTCACTCAAAAGGTACAAGGTTCGAACCCTCATGTTCACTCTGGTGATTTTATTTCCATAGTATATGTATAAACGCATACCAAGTTGACAGGTTTCGGGTTCTCCGGCCGTGTAGCTACGCTTCTTGTCCGTTGTTTTTTGTGTTAGGTAAATATTACCGGTCACTTCGTAGGAGTAAGAGGACTGAGTAGACCTGATGAAGTGGCAATTCAGTGTTTATACAATCTGTATGCTGTATAGCTACCACTTGTTGGTTTAAAAGCTGTAAAGAGAAGGCCGTCTTCACACACGGCGTGGCTTTCACATGAACCACGAGCCAATCATCAGCTAGACGATATTTGACGACCATGGTCATGTTGTCTGGTTCCCAAGGTCAGACTCCAGGCTGTTTGTCTTATATAAAAAAAAGAATCTTATACCAGTCCTGTTTTTTTGTTTTTTTTTAATAGTGTAGAAAAATCTCATTGATCGTTTTCTCCAGATGAAAATTTTGAGCTGGAATTTAAGGGCGGTGGTGGCTCAAGTGGTTAAGGCTCTGGGTCGTTGACCAGAAGAAGCCCCATCATCACCAAGCTGACACTGTTAGGTCCTTGAGCAAGGTCCTCAAACCCTCCTGCTCCAGGGGTGCTGCATCATGGCTGACCCTGCGCTCTGCCCCCAACCCCCAAGGATGGGGAATGCGAAGAAAGAATTTCACTGTGCAGTAATGTATATGTGACAAAATAAAGTTAACAGTGACAGTGATATGATAAAACATGAGTCAAGATGGTCGCACGATTCTGCGTAACTACTACACGCTCCAAGCGGATCTAAAGCACATCCTGGTCCACTTTCCTGACCAATGGGAAGCGTGCTTGGTGGGTGACCGTGTGAGTTTAAAAAAAAAGAAACCCTCCCCATACCCATATTTATTCTCATTTATTCTACCCGATAATCACAGCTAGGTTCTGTTTTGTATAACAAGGGAAAAGATTAAGGAGAAGAAAAAAAAAACGCCTTTGTTTTTTTTTTTTATACATATGTATATGAATATAATACTGTATACAGCTTACATATACTACAAAAATGTCTCTTTCACATCAGTACAATAAAGAAGCAATGCATTTCTGGAGTCATTCATTTGCTGGTCAGTGATTTATTTATTTATTTTATTTCATTATTATATTATTGATAACTTTGCTGAAACCAAAAGTTTGTGCACCCCTGTCCATCGTACCCATGTGCAATTAATTCAGCTCCACTTTTCTGGGAAGGTTTTCAACTAGATGTGGGATTAGTGATCATTCATCTACAAGAGCATTAGTGAGATCAGACTCTGATGTCTGGATGTTGAGGAGACTCCAGTTCCAGTTTATCTCAGTGGGGGTGAGTCAGAGTCAGGGATCTATACAGGAGCATTGTCATGTTGTAATACTCCAGGACACAGAGACTTCTGTACAGTTATGTACTTATAACTTTGTGGTAAAGAGAACCACAGATGAGTGTGATGGTCAGGGGTGCACATACTTTTGGTAATACGACGTATATATTGTAGAAGAACGATACAACAGTTTAATTACAAAAATACACAGATCAGCCATAACATTATGACCAGGTGAAGTGAATAAGACTGCTGATCTCCTCATCATGGCACCTGTTAGTGGGTGGGATATATTAGGCAGCAAGTGAACATTTTGTCCTCAAAGTTGATGTGTTAGAAGCAGGAAAAATGGACAAGCGTAAGGATTTGAGCGAGTTTGAAGAAGGGCCAAATTGTCATGGCTAGACCACTGGATCAGAACATCTCCAAAACTGCAGCTCTTGTGGGGTGTTCCCGTTCTGCAGTGGTCAGTATCTATCAAAAGTGGTCCAAGGAAGGAACAGTGGTGAACCGTTGACAGGGTCATGGACGGTCAAGGCTCACTGATGCAGGTAGGGAGAGAAGGCTGGCCCGTGTGGTCCGATCCAACAGACGAGCTACTGTTGCTCAAACTGCTGAAGAATTTAATGCTGGTTCTGATAGAAAGGTGTCAGAATACACAGTGGGACCAACACAATATTAGGCAGGTGGTCATAATGTTATGCATGATCAGTGTATGCTAAACGTGTAGTTTGTTAAGGCCTAGTTAGGAAAGGCCTAGTTGCGATGACGTCACACGGGTTTCAGCCAATCAGACGCCGTGCGTCATGACGCCGCGCTTCCTGGAGGCCGCGTCCGCGAGGCGAGCGCGCGGTTCGGAGAGAGAGCAGGAAGTTCGCAAAGCTACGAAACAAACCAAAAAAAACAACAACGATAAATTACAATAATAATAATAATAAAACAATTGTCCCGAACATGGATAACTGCAGGGTGGAATAGTCTGCGGGTCGCTATCGGAGCGGGGGAAAATCGTTTTGGAAGAAAATATATTTATATATAAACGGAAGTTTCTCACCCCCTTGCGCTAGCGTAGATTAGCTTAGCTTAGCTTAGCTTAGCTAGACTTTGCTAACAAGGAGAGAGAGAGAGAGAGAGGTGAAAAAGGACGGAATCATTCACACAGTGCTGCCTCGGTCACAGAGACACACTCCTGGGTCTAAAATAAACACTATAAGGATAAATACTCAGCGGAATTCTTCTACATCCGGGTCTTTTTTCAGTCAGAAAAGTTAAATTCGATACACATACACACACGCGCACACACACATGCACGCGCGCGCGCACTCTGGCACGCACTGAACCCAAGGCCTGCATGTGTCTGAGGAGAGAAACTATTAGATTTTATTTTAATAATAATTTATACGAGTGAAGATGTCGGCCCAGGCGCAGATGAGAGCCATGCTGGACCAGCTGATGGGTACAAGTCGAGACGGTGAGTTATAACCAGTGTGTGTGTCCTGATCAACCGTGTTTTAGCTTAGCTTTAGCTTCGCCTCTGAGCAGTGTTTCCTCATTCCTGCTCCATCAGATGTTTCCATCAGAGAGGAGCTCATTGGAGCTGATGTATCATTAAAAAACCTTATAGACGAGTAGTACATGCGTACAAAAGTATTTACACACCTGATCATCACACCCACGTCTTGGTTCGTCCCTAAAACTGTTAGAAGTCCATCATTATCTGTAATGTCTTTATCATTATAATTCTTCTTCACTGGAACTCAGAGACTGACCATGCTCCTGAGCTCCATGAAGATCTCCATGGTGTGGAGGTGAAGGTTGGAGAAGGTGGAAGATCTGGAGTGTCCAGCACAGAGCCCTGACTCTGACTCAACCCCACTGGGATGAACTGGAGTCTCCTCAACGTCCCAACATCAATGAAAGCTATTAAAAACCTGTACCCTTGATTGAAAGCGTGCAGCTTTAGAATGGACCGTGAAAACCAGTTCCCTCTTCCCAGTCTACAGGTTTCCGCGGCTGCTGTTCGGTTCGTGCCACAGTTCAGCAAACTTGAGTTGAGCTAAAGTATCTGATGTGTGAAACTCTTTCTGAGGGCACCTCTGCCTTCGGAGCGTCGTTCATGTGGTGGCGTTACGGTAGACATCATTAACGACTAATGCTGAGTTTGCGCTGCACGATTTTAGTCCTGATTTTCAGCCAAAATATTGCCAAAGATAAGATATTGCCAAAAGTTTTCGGACACACCTCTGTATTATTGCATTCAGGTGTTGTTTTTCAGGGGTTGTGCTCGGCCCCTTAGTTCCAGTGAAAGGAACTCTTAATGCTTCAGCACACCAAGACATTTTGGACAATTTCATGCTCCCAACTTTGTGGGAACAGTTTGGGGATGACCCCTTCCTGTTCCAACATGACTGCACACCAGTGCACAAAGCAAGGTCCATAAAGACATGGATGAGTGAGTTTGGTGTGGAGGAACTTGACTGACCTGCACAGAGTCCTGACCTCAACCCCATAGAACACCTTTGGGATGAATTAGAGCGGCGTGTAACCTCCTTTTAAAATCGTGCATTGTGAACTCGGCATAATGAGCATACGGTGTGAATCATTTATTTCTGTCCAACTCTCTGACACACACAAAAACAAAAAGCGAAGGTTATGGAGAAAGAAGTAATAAATTGAAACCCCTTGTGACCAGCTAAAGCAGAATAAAATTCTTATCTTAACATGTAAAAAATTCTGAATCACGTTGAAAGGTTCGACTGGATGCAGCAGCTGCTGGCGGCGTTTCAGGAAACTTGTGTTTTCTTGTGGTTTTAGGAGACACGATGCGCCAGAGGATAAAGTTCACAGATGAGAGTGTGTGTAAAAGTCATCTGCTGGAATCCTGCCCTCACGACATCTTATCAGGGACGGTGAGTGTGTGTTTGTTTGACAGACGGTTCGGGCTTTATGGGAATTTGTGGAGGTACACACACGATACAGTGATATGAACATAAGTTACTCATATTGTGCAAAATCAGTCCACAGATTGAATGAGATGTTCTACCTGCCGTCTATGACACTGTGAAATGTATTTAAACACACTTCATTTGAGGAGCTCATTTCAAGTCTTGAGTTTTCTGGCATTTCATCACATGATTATTCTCTTGTGAAGGAGTAAAATGTACCGAGTTTGTGTTATGATGCTTCTCTCTTACAACACTTTATACAAAGCATCTCAAGAGCTTCAGGGTCATTATACGAAGGAAAAGACGAGATCAACTATTTAACAAACTTGTCAGGAGTGGGAGACAGCTAGCTCGCTAACACTGCAACACTTAGTTCCACAAGAGCTCTTGGTTGTAGAAAGGACATTATTTACATTTACATTATTTCCTGTCCAGTGTCACGCAGATGAGGAAGAGGTTCCCTTCTGAGCCTGGTTCCTCTCCAGGTTTCTTCCTCATATCATCTCAGGGAGTTTTTCCTCACCACCGTCGCCTCAGGCTTCTCAATAGGGATAAAATAGTAACGTAACTTTATATTTTTTTGATGATTCTATACTTCTGTAAAGCTGCTTTGAGACAATGTGCATTGTTAAAAAGCGCTATACAAATAAAATGAATTCAATTGAAAATAACACTGTGACAACGCAGCGTGACGGACAGAAAGTGTAGTCGATGGTCAGTATGAAAGAAAATGGTGTCGCATGCAATGCAGGGAGTTACAGAAAGTAAATCTGACAGATGTTGGCACTGATTCTGACTCATGCTGTTGTACCTTCTTTGATAAAGCAGCATCTAGATTCACGTCTGGATCTGAGTTCAGCCAAAAGATTAATATTTTATGGTACATTTGAGTAGAGTATAGTGTGGTATAGTATGGTATCGTATATAGTGTAGTATAGCACAGTATGGCATAGTATAGTGTGGTGTGGTATGGCATCGTATAGTATAGTATGGCATAGTGTGGTATAGTATAGTGTGGTGTGGCATAGTGTAGTGTGGTCTAGTATGGTGTTGTGCAGTGTAGTGTGGCATAGTATGGCATAGTATAGTGTGGTATAGTATGGTGTAGTGTAGTATAGTGTGGTGTAGTGTGGTATAGTATGGTGTAGTATAGTGTGGTGTAGTGTGGTGTTGTATAGTGTGGTGTAGTATAGTGTGGTGTTGTATAGTGTGGTGTAGTATAGTGTGGGTGTATAGTGTGGTGTAGTATAGTGTGGTGTAGTATGGCATAGTATAGTGTGGTGTAGTATAGTGTGGTATAGTATGGCGTAGTATAGTGTGGTGTGTATGGTATAGTGTGTGTATGGTATAGTATGTGTGTTGTATAGTGTGGTTGTTAGTGTGGTATGTATAGTGTGGTGTAGTGTGGTGTAGTATAGTGTGGTGTAGTATAGTGTGGTATAGTATGTGTTGTGAAAGTGTGGTGAAAGTGTGGTATGGTATAGTGTGTGTAGTATGGTATAGTGTGGTGTAGTATAGTGTGGTATGGTATAGTGTGGTGTTGTATAGTGTGGTATGGTATAGTGTGGTGTGTATAGTGTGGTGTTGTATAGTGTGGTGTTTGGTTATAGTGTGGTGTTGTATAGTGTGGTGTAGTATGGCGTGGTATAGTGTGGTGTGTATAGTGTGGTTGTATGGTAGAAAGTGTGGTGTAGTATGGCGTAGTATAGTGTGGTATGGTATAGTGTGGTGTTGTATAGTGTGGTATGGTATAGTGTGGTATGTATGTATAGTGTGGTGTAGTAGTGTGGTTGTATGGTATAGTGTGGTGTAGTATAGTGTGGTATAGTATGGCGTAGTATAGTGTGTTTGGAAAGTGTGGTGTATTTGTGGGGTTTGGTAAGTGTGGCATGGTATAGTTGTGTGTAGTGTGGTATAGTGTGGTGTGGTATAGTGTGGTGTATGTGTGGTGTTGTATAGTGTGGTGTTGTATAGTGTGGTGTGGTATAGTGTGGTGTAGTATGGCATAGTATAGTGTGGTGTGGTATAGTGTGGTATAGTATGGCGTAGTATAGTGTGGTGTAGTATAGTGTGGGGGTATGTATAGTGTGGTGTTGTATAGTGTGGTGTTGTATAGTGTGGTGTTGTGTGGTGTTGTATAGTGTGGTGTTGTATAGTGTGATATGGTATAGTGTGGTGTAGTATAGTGTGGTATAGTATGGCGTAGTATAGTGTGGGGTATGGTATAGTGTGGTGTTGTATAGTGTGGTATGGTATAGTGTGGTGTTGTATAGTGTGGTGTGGTGTAGTGTGGTGTTTTTGTGGGTGTTGTGTGGTGTTGTATAGTGTGGTGTTGTATAGTGTGGTATGGTATAGTGTGGTGTAGTATGGCATAGTATAGTGTGGTGTAGTATAGTGTGGTATAGTATGGCATAGTATAGTGTGGTGTAGTGTGGTGTAGTGTGGTATGGTATAGTGTGGTGTTGTATAGTGTGGTATGGTATAGTGTGGTGTGTATAGTGTGGTGTATAGTGTGGTATAGTTGGTAGTATAGTGTGGTTAGTATGGTCGTAGTATAGTGTAGTGTAGTGGATAGTATGGCATAGTATAGTGTGGTGTGGTATAGTGTGGTGTAGTATAGTGTATGGTTATAGTGTGGTTGTATAGTGTGGTGTTGTATAGTGTGGTGTTGTATAGTGTGTGTTGGTATAGTGTGGTGTAGTATGGCATAGTATAGTGTGGTGTAGTATAGTGTGGTATAGTATGGCTAGTATAGTGTGTGTAGTGTGGTATAGTGTGGTGTTGTATAGTGTGGTGGTATAGTGTGGTGTTGTATAGTGTGGTGTTGTGTGGTGTTGTGTGGTGTTGTATAGTGTGGTATGTATAGTGTGGTGTAGTATAGTGATGTTAGTTGTGTGTATAGTGTGTGTATGGTATAGTGTGGTGGTATAGTATGGCTATGAGTATAGTGTGGTGTGTATAGTGTGGTATGGTATAGTGTGGTGTATGTTGGATGTTGTGTGGTTGTAGTGTGGTGTAGTATGTGTGTATGGTATAGTGTGGTGTAGTATGTGGCATAGTATAGTGTGGTGTGTATAGTGTGGTATGTATGGTGTATAGTATGGTAGTATAGTGTGGTGTAGTATAGTGTGGTGTGGTATAGTGTGGTAGTGGTATAGTGTGGTATAGTATAGTGTGGTGTAGTGTGGTGTGTATAGTGTGGTGAGTATAGTGTGGTAGTATAGTGTGGTGTAGTTGGTAGTAGTGGTGTGTATAGTGTGGTTAGTATGGATAGTATGTGTGGTGTGTATAGTGTGGTGTATGTAGTAGTGTGGTGTAGTATAGTGTGGTGTGTATAGTGTGGTGTAGTATAGTGTGGTGTGTATAGTGTGGTGTAGTATGGTATAGTATAGTGTGGTATAGTATGGGTATAGTAGTGTAGTGTGGTGTGTATGGGTGTATAGTGTGGTGTATAGTATGGCATAGTATAGTGTGGTGTGGTAGTGTTGTAGTGTGGTATAGTATGGTGTTAGTGTGGTGTAGTATAGTTGGTAGTATAGTGTGGTTAGTATAGTGTGGTGTGATAGTATGGCATAGTATAGTGTGGTGTAGTATAGTGTGGTAGTATAGTGTGGTTGGTATAGTGTGGTGTAGTATAGTGTGTGTAGGTGTTAGTGTGGTGTGGTATAGTGTGGGTAGTATAGTGTGGTGTAGTATAGTGTGGTTAGTATAGTGTGGGGGTATGTGTGGTGTAGTATGGTGTAGTATAGTGTGGTGTAGTATAGTGTGGTGTAGTGTAGTGTGGTGTAGTATGGCATATTATAGTGTGGTGTAGTATAGTGTGGTGTAGTATAGTGTGGTGTAGTATAGTGTGGTGTAGTATAGTGTGGTGTAGTATAGTGTGGTGTAGTATGGGATAGTAATAGTGTGGTGTGGTTTTAGTATAGTGTGGTGTAGTATAGTGTGGTGTAGTATAGTGTGGTGTAGTATGGCATAGTATAGTGTGGTGTGGTGTAGTATAGTGTGGTATAGTATGGCATAGTATAGTGTGGTGTAGTATGGCATAGTATAGTGTGGTGTGGTATAGTGTGGTATAGTATGGCATAGTATAGTGTGGTGTAGTATGGCATAGTATAGTGTGGTGTGGTATAGTGTGGTATAGTATGGCATAGTATAGTGTGGTGTAGTATGGCATAGTATAGTGTGGTGTGGTATAGTATGGCATAGTATAGTGTGGTGTGGTATAGTGTGGTGTAGTATGGTATAGTGTGGTGTGGTATAGTACGGCATAGTATAGTGTGGTGTGGTATAGTATGGCATAGTATAGTGTGGTATAGTGTAGTGTGGTGTAGTATGGTATAGTATAGTGTGGTATGGTATAGTATGGTATAGTATAGTGTGGTGTAGTATAGTGTGGTATGGTATGGTATGGTATAGTGTGGTATAGTATGGCGTAGTGTAGTGTGGTGTAGTATGGTATGGTATAGTATAGTTTGGTATGGTGTAGTGTGGTGTAGTATGGCATAGTATAGTGTGGTGTAGTATAGTGTGGTATGGTATAGTATGGTGTAGTATAGTGTGGTATAGTGTAGTATGGTATAGTATAGTGTGGTATAGTATAGTGTGGTGTAGTATGGCATAGTATAGTGTGGTATTGTATTGTGTATTGTAGTGTGGTATAGTATAGTGTGTTGTAGTGTGGTGTTGTATAGTGTAGTGTGGCATAGTGTAGTGTTGTATATTGTAGTATAGTGTAGTGTGATGTGGTGTAGTGTGATGTGGTATAGTGTAGTGTGATGTGGTATAGTGTAGTGTGATGTGGTATAGTGTGGTATAGTATAGTGTCGTATAGTATGGATCATATTGAGTATAGTGGGGATGTGGTAGCTTAGTGGCTAAGATGTTGGACTACCAATCGGGAAGGTTGTGAGATCAAATCCCAGGGCCACCAAGCTGTCACTGCTGGGCCCCTGAGCAAGGCCCTTAACCCTCAATTGCTCAGTTGTATAAAAAAGGGATGAAATGTAGATCACTCTTGATGATCACTCTGCACTCACATCTGCCGTAAATGTAAATGAGTGTAGATCTCTAACAGGTTTCTGAGATTCATGACTAGCATACCGTTGTATAAATATGTGTAGCCTTTTATTTCCTGACTTAAACCTCCTCTTCACACTCTGGTCCTGTGTGTGTCGTGTGCAGCGTATGGACCTGGGCGAGTGTTTAAAAGTGCACGACCTGGCTCTGAGGGCCGACTTCGAGATCGCCTCCAAACACCAGGAGTACTTCTTCGAGCTGGACGTGAGTGTGACATCAGAACTGTCTTTCACACTTTTGATGATCAGATGATGAGATGTTCGCTGTGTAGCACACTATTTTATAGAACTGACATTTTGTGGTGCTGATAAAAAGAAAAACTTAATTTCTAAAATGTGTTGCTGTAAGTAGTGTAGAAATACCGTGTCCATCGATGAGAACAAAATCTACTGGTTCCAGTTTGTGAGTTACTATAGGAACAGACGTCTCCTCCGACATCTTTACCAACGAAAGTAGATGATTAATTGTTTCCTGGATTAATTAGCTCTGTTAATTTCTGGTCCTTCTTGTCCAGCAGTGTGGATGTTGAGAGTAATTATCAAAATCGGTTATTTCACACTTTGTTGCGCTATATATATTTTTTGATTGTCTGTGTGTGTGTCTGTCTGTGGTGGGCTTATCCAGGCTGCCGAACACTTGCAGTCCTTTATCGCAGACTGTGACCGGAGGACCGAACTGGCCAAGAAACGTCTGGCTGAGACTCAGGAAGAGATCAGCGCAGAGGTCGCTGCCAAGGTAACCACAATGTTTAGCCACCTGGACATGTACTGTGCGGTAGCTTAGTGTTTAAGACGTTGGACTACCGATCGGAGGGTTGTGAGTTTGAATTCCAGGTTCACCAAGCTCACACTGCTGGGCCCCTGAGCAAGGACCTTAACCCTCAATTACTCAGTTGTATAAAAAAAAGGGTTAGTTGCTCCTGCTAAATGGCAGCAATGTAATGTAAAAACAGATGGTGATTAATCAGTGACCAAAACTGATCAGAAGCTCAACTGCATTTAAACCCGAGATCACTGTATTAACATTTCGGCTCCTTATATTCATCTTTTATAGCTGCTTTTAGTGTGTATTCTGGTGCATGACTGCGTTCTTTGACTCCAGAGTGAGTGTGTGAAACACACACTCAGCGAGACTACTGTTTGTTCTGAAAGTCTATTTTTGTGCTGAAAGGATGTCAGTTAGGTGGCACTGAAACGGGCGGCTTGGACACCTGCTGTACAGCTGGCTGGAAGTTCGCTACAGCGCTCCACGAAATAGCAATTCTGAATCTTTATTTAAATATTAGTCTTCAAAATGGACTGACATCTGTTTGTTTGGAATAGTTTAACACGTCTGCGTACGGACTTTATATTAATGTGTTGATTACTTTCCCTTGTTCCTTATCTGAGATTAAACCCTTTGCTCCATCCAGATATTGTTGCTACTGCAGGAATCACTGCTTCTTGTCATAAAACCAGACAGGAAATATTATTCTTGAGTTATGTGAGATCAGATTTAGGCAGTTTATATAGTTTATATTTCATGTGCTGATGAGTTTGTAATCCCTTTACTGTTGCTGGACCACTGTGGTTGCTCTTCTCCTTTTTCCGTCTCATTCTTCCGTCTCATTCCTCTACTACTACTTTTTCTCCAGGCAGAGCGTGTGCATGAACTCAACGAGGAAATCGGGAAGCTCCTGGCACGAGCTGAGCAGCTGGGTGGAGAGGGAAACGTGGAAGAGGCTCAACAGGTTCTGGAGAAGGTGGAGAAAACACGTGCCCTCAAGAAAGAGGCAGAGGTCAGTTTGATTTTAGAGGATGGACTTTTTTTCTTTTTAAGCTCATCAGCACCTCCTTTGAAGAGGGATACACTTCGATGTATAACCGTGATTAACATCTTCTGGGCCCGAAGGAGAATAAAGTGAATCTTTACACATGCAGTGACACTCACATTCATGATGAGTGTGTGTGTGTGTGTTTAGGACATATACCGGAACTCCATGCCAGCATCCAGTTTCCAGCAGCAGAAGCTGAGGGTGTGTGAGGTGTGCTCCGCCTACCTTGGCCTCCATGACAACGACCGTCGCCTTGCTGACCACTTTGGTGGGAAACTGCACCTGGGCTTCATCGAGATCCGTGAGAAGCTAGAGAAACTGAGAGTGAGGACAGGAACACACATTTTTTAGACCTGTTTGATATGAAAAGGCACGTTTAATCCTTAACGTCTTTGTTTGTCCATCTCTCTGTCCATCTGTCTTCTGTCGTTTGTCTTCTTGTCCCTCTCTGTCCTTCTGTCTTCTTGTCCCTCTCTGTCCATCTGTCTTCTGTCGTTACTGTCTGCTCGTCTCTCTGTCCATCTCTGTCTTCTGTCGTTTCTGTCTACTTGTCTCTCTCTGTCTTCTGTCGTTACGTCTGCTCGTCTCTCTGTCCATCTTGTCTTCTGTCGTTTCTGTCTACTTGTCTCTCTCTGTCTTCGTCTTTGTCTGTCCTCTCTCTGTCCATCTGTCTTCTGTCGTTTCTGTCTTCTTGTCTCTCTCTGTCTTCTGTCGTTACTGTCTGCTCGTCTCTCTGTCCATCTCTGTCTTCTGTCGTTTCTGTCTACTTGTCTCTCTCTGTCTTCTGTCGTTACTGTCTGCTCGTCTCTCTGTCCATCTGTCTTCTGTCGTTTCTGTCTACTTGTCTCTCTCTGTCCGTCTCTGTCCTTCCGTCTGTATTCTCTGTCTGTCTTCACCTTTGTCTCTCAGAAAGCAGTGGTGGAAAAGCAGGAGCGGATGCGCATGAAACGACGGGAGGAGAGAGAGCGAGAGGAGGAGAGACAGAGGGAGTGGGAGATGGAGAGAGAGAGGGAGCGTGAACGTGAGAGAGAAAGAGAGCGGGAGAGGGAACGGGAGAGGGAGAGAGAGCGCAGGAGGTGAGTTACTCTCATATGTTATTTATTTGTGTCATTATTTTAAATCATATAATATGACTTACAAATTCTCTCTCTCTTTCTCTCTCTCTGTCTCTCTCCGTCAGATCCAGATCTCGCAGTGGGGACAGATACAGGTGAATATGACTACAATGTAGAGGAACAGAGCTGAATAAAAAAATACTTCTCGAACCATCAACAAGGACCATTATTAATGTTGCATGTACATTTGCCTCTGTGCAAATAGATGACGTTGGTGGCACAACATATAAGGAATGCTGTTTTCTTTACAAACATCCTATTTAATAATAATTTGCCCTCTGTCACATACACGAGCTAACAGATGTACATGATTGGATAGTGTCACTGTGATGGACAGTAAAGAAAAGGTGTGGCCCCTCCCGCCTTAAGAGCACAAATAGGTCACATGTTACTGTAGGAGTGTGAGAATTTAAACTTGTCTCCAGATGTTCAGGATGTTCAGAATGTTGTCTGTTACTCGACTTGGGAACAAGCTTTTAGCTCTGTGAGATAGTAGACCACTGAAAGATAAGACATGTCAGTCATAGCAACGCCATAAGGTTCTGTGTCTGTGTCAGGGATGGTGGAAGCTCATCATCTCATCGCTCGCGGCGACATCGCTCCTCCCACTCCAGAGACCGGGACCGAGAGAGGAAGCACAGACATAAAGACCACCATCGCTCTCGCTCTCATTCTCACAGGAGAAAGAAGAAGAGGTGTGGTTTTCATGTTACTTTTACGCCTTCACTTATACAATAATAATAATAATAATAATAATAATAGTAATAATTTGGTACAGGATGCTATCTTAGATATTATTTTAGATATTATCTTAGATATTATGTGAATCATTCAGATGCAGAACATCAGTTATGAAGGAATTTTTTGATTTCACTTTAATTATTTATCCGTCTCAGGTCGTCACACACCCGAGAGCAGGAGCCCTCCCAATCGCAGGAGCACTCCCAATCACAGGAGCGATGGAGGGAGTATGGAGGAGAGGACAGGTGGAGGGAAGACAGCTGGAGGGACATGGAGCGAGAGCCAGGCGAGAGAGAGAGGTCGATCTCGTCCCCGGAGATGGCCAGACTGAGGGGCAGAGAAAGATCTGTGTCCATGGAGAGAGAGAACCGCTCCAGCTCGGAGGAGAGGGAGTCAGGAGAGATATAAACAGATTGATCGAGAATGATGTCGGTTGCTATGCTTTCACATGACTTCCTGTTCTGGTTCCTTATTTCTGTGTTAGCTGATCTGTCAGTGACTGGATGGGTTTGGCAGAGATGCACATCACATCTGATGTCTCATCACAGATCTGATTATCAGCACAATTAGGCCTTATTTACTACAGCACACAGACTTGCTGTCTATCTGATATTCTTTTGACGACTAAACATTAAAAGAAAGATCTTATCCTCACCTCCTCATCCTCATATCCTTCGTTTAGGTTGTACTTTCAGAAGGATTCACCCTTTTTTTTTTTTTTTTTATTTCATTTAAACAAAATAGTTAAACAATATTTTTCACTTAGTTTTTTCAAAGTCTCGTCCAGTTTAATGATATTTTGTCAGCATGTGATTGAGTCGAACTGCAGCCCTGCAGACCAACAGCATGAAGTTATCATGTGCAGCTAAGTTAATAGTGATTAATAAATAAAAAATTGACTGACTTGAGATATATATGTGTCCTCAAAACAACACTTACTCCAGCTAACTGGCTGAGCTACCTTTAGCCTTTACCTTTACCAACTTGACAAATTTTAGTTAATGGATTAACTGTAATCACGGATTACATGAGATTTCCTATGAATTTTTTCAAATTTGCATAATACACCAATAAAATTTTACGAAAGAAAATAGAACCTGATTGACGAAGCTGAGGTTTTGCCCATTCTGGGACTCGGCCTTCAGGGCTGCAGCTAGATGACATTTATCTGACTGACCTGTGATGCACTGGGATCGTACCAAGCTGGTTCTCTGCATGACGTTTCACCCAATCCGCCGTGATCCAAATCAGTGGCCGCAGATTGAAGAATCGAGGACTCTAGTTAAAGTTTTTGTTTGCTTTTGAGATGTAGTGAAAATGATGGGCGTGTAAATAACATTTGCGAAAAGATTTCGAACAGGTTTGCACATCCCGGCTCCGCGTGTTAGACTTGTGCAGAGTCGCCCGCTCCAACGTACCGGTTGTGACCGGGTTTATTAGGTGTATGTGTGCAAGTGGGAAGATGTACAGGACCAGAGATTGACTGGTGTTATGCATTCAGATATGGAGGGAGCGACCTGCAATCTGCCAGCCATCCAAAGTCGAGTCGGGGGTGGGGGGCGCGCGATTCAACTTAGTTCATGTTACGGCAAATTGATGTGAGGAATTAAACTCCTCGAGATGTTTAGCTACAACAAAAGATGTGTATTTTCTTTCAAAATGAACATGAGTCTTTTTTTGTTTGTTTATTATTGTTATTAAACAAATGGCAACTGATGCTTAGGGTGATTTTACAGCTGCTATGAAGCTGGAGTTATTCGTTAACAAGCTGCTTTATGGTGGAACCCAAAGCGGCCGGTGTTTTCTGCTGACGGCTAGCCATCTTCAAGGAATATTCCAGCACGCTTTTACATAATCGCTGGTTAGCATGAATGTAACTTTGTTCAGTGATCACAAATGGAGGTTTTCACGTGTTTTCTTGTACAAGCAACAGAACATAACATTGCTGAGACACTTATTGACTGCCCTAACGAGTGCCCTTAGACTTCCATTAATGATTCAGTTATCTTTTCAGTACATGGAAATGGGTCGAAATTTGTTTATGGTGACTGCACATATAGTACCCTTGCAATTGATTGAGATTAGGTTGTTTTGTTTTTTTTTAAATTGTTTGGCTTTAATTAAAGATTTTTGTTTCTCACTGAGTTTACAAAATATTCTTCATCCACATCCTCTAATTTTCTAAACTGATTAATGAGTAAAGCTGCCCAAAACCAGTCCTGTGGTGGAGTTCCTCTCCAGAATTTCCCCCCCAAAAAATAAGTGTTTTTTGTCTTGGGCAGACGTTCACATATGTGTTTTTTCTCCTTATTCCCGCACCAAATTTCTTTAACAAGAGCCAAATCTGAATCAAGTGTGATAACGAAGATGAAATGCCTAACGATCCTGAGGCCCAAGATGTTCTTAAAGTTTGCTTGTTAACCAGTACTCACAGATTCATATTTTTTGGGTTTTTGTTTTTTTAAAGATTAGATTGAAAGGTTTGGTGTGTTGAAAGCATTTGAGTTTATCCATTCACGCTTACACTCAACCTGAGCAGCAATTAACTGTGAATATAAAACTTGGGTTACTTCCATGATCATCCTGGTGTACTGACTAATGGCGGTGTGTTAATTCAGTACAACAGCGTGCTGTTTAAGAGCTAGCCTTCGTTTACTTTGGAAACAAACAGTACCACTTTCTTCCACGTTTATTTGTACGTTCAGGTTGTACATCACCAAGGCCAACTGTTTCTACTATAGTATGTTGTGTGCACAACTGTTTTTTTTGTTTGTTTTTAATTTGTTTTTGTTTGTTTTTGCTGATAAGTTTTCTGAAGAAACCTTCAAGCAAATGATATAAAAGTTAAATAAAGGCGTTTGGAAATTACAAAATGTTATTTTTATTTATTTATTTTTAGATGTTTTATTTTTCTCTTTCAGTATGTCACTGATATGACGCCTGAATACAAAATGGCCGCAAGTCGTTCAAGCTGTTGCTAGGCAACCGGGGCGTATAATTTTTCTCTCTGAGGGAAATGATGGAAGTTAGCGCGCAGCTAACTGTTTTAAGGCAAAAATCAACATTTACCTCAGATGTGGTTTTTAAATCTATGAGAAGAGAATTTATATTACGACTACACTTAGCATCAGCCGCTAATCAGGATGTTTTATGCCCCACGGACAGTGAGGAAATATTATTATATTTCAGACAGGTGGAGTAAATGTGCTACACGTCCACAAGTGGGCAGCAAAATGGCGACGGAAGTGACGACAGAGCCTTTGAAAAGAAGCGCCAGCAAGGGCTATAGTATAGTCTTGTCAAAAAAAAAAAAAAAAAAGCAATGCGTTTGGTTTAAAAACGAAAATAAAATGTAACATGGCGTTACTGGCACCTTACAGCAAAATACCTGAACCCAATACTGCAACTATTCTGGTAAGTAGCAAGCTAACGTGTGTTTTCTTTTTGTTTAGCTAAACAATTGTTTACACACAGCTACAGTTAGCTAGCTAGTAGTTGGTCCAGTGGACCTATCTTCACTTTTTGTTAATAAGTATTTAATATTTATTTGTTCACTCATATGCGTGTACTTTTTGCGCTTTTTTTTGTTTTATTTTGTTTTGTTATATCAGTTAGTTGAAAACGAGGAGAAGTTTCAGTCCGAACTAGCCGACGCTATAGTGCAGCGTGAGAAAGATGGCAACGTCAATGTGTAAGTAATTTGCATATTTAAAGATTTGTCTTTTTTATTAACATTTACATTTCTGTCATTTGACAGATCCAGGGCCACGTACAAGAGTGCTTTAAAGTCTATATCAATGAATACATTAACACTGGTTCAACAGGTCACAGACTGAGGGATACCATCAGCCTAAACACTGTGTTGGGAGTTTTTTATATATATATATAACACACACAACAATACATCAAAACAAACAGGGAAAATAAAGTGCTTCAGGAAGAGGTAGGTCTTCATTCTGCGTTTGAAGACAGTCAGTGACTCGGACATCTAGGGGACGTTCATTCCACCAGCTCGGTGCCAGAACAGAGAAGAGTGTAGATGTAGACCTAACTCTTCACCTGAGGGATGGTGGGACCAGTCAAGCAGTGCTTGTGGATCTGAGGGAGCGAGGTGCAGTGTGAGGAGTGATGAGATCTTTGAGGTCAGATGGTGAGGGTCCATTCTTGGCTTTGTAGGCCAGCATCAGTGTTTTGAATCTGATGCAGTGGAGGAGGAGCAGTGTGGTGGTGTGGGAGAACAAGTCACACGGCTGCATTTTGGATCATTTGCAGTGCACGAATTGCATTCAGAGGTAGACCTGTGAGTAGAGAGCTGCAGTAGTCCAGTCTCGAAATGACCAGAGACTGAACAAGCACCTGAGCAGCCTGTGTGGATAGAAACGGCTGAATTCTTCCGATGTTGTACAGTTGACACGGGCGTGTGACATTAGAAACTTAAAGTTTGTAATGTTTATAAAGTTTGTTTTTTAATAGCAGGAAGTTTTATAATCAAACAATTCCATTAACTTCTAAAAGAGAGAAGTCTTTGGTCATGGCACAGCAGGCTGTTGATGTATGTTAAAAAATTTCTGTCAATCGCAGACAAAATGAAACGGTTTGAGCAAGTAGCTGGGAAATAGATATGAAGGATGGAATAGTTTTCAATTACAGTGATCAGTTATTGGCTGTTGGTGACCATGGAGGTCAGGGCTTGGTCATTGGGAGCATAGGGATTGGTGTCACTGATTGGTTCTTGGATGTAATGGTGGTAAGGGATTTGTTGTTCAGGGGCCATGGTGATTAATGATTTTTCACTGAGAGCGATGTTGTTTAGTGATTGGATGTTGAGAACCGCAGCTCACTATGTGCAATAGGACAAAATATGCTAATGTTATAGTGTAATAATATTCAGTCCTTTTCTTTTACTTTTTTGACGTCATCTTGAACTGTTCTTCATCAGGTTGTTACTCGCAAAACGTCATCCACTTCATCATTTGAAATTCTGATCCGTTTCAGGCGTCTGGCTTGTAAACTTCCTCTCCCTTTCGAGAACAGCGAGACTCGGCCCCGTGTGGATCTGGTGGTGTTTATAGTGAACCTCCTGTCAGAGCGCAGGTAACCTCCACCACACTCTGCTCTAAGACACATACTTATCTCATTCTGCTACTTCAAGGGCCATCTTGACTAATTTGAGTTCATCTTTCTTACTTCTGCTGCCATGTTTCTCTGTTCTCATGTATCCTTAGTCTTCAGGTGGTGGAGAATTCCCTCAATCACCTGAGATCAGATTTTTTCCTCGGGAAGGTGTGCTTCATGGTCACTGATGGTAGGTGATGTCTTTATCTGTGAATGCAGATACCCTGAAGAACATTAATATGGCATTGCTCCACATACATTATATTGCCAAAAGTTTTGGGACACATTGAATTCAGGGGTTGGGCTCGGCCCCTTAGTTCCAGTGAAAGGAACTTTTAATGCTTCAGCATACCAAGACATTTTGGGAAATTTCATGCTTTTTGTGTGAATAGTTTGGGGCTGACCCCTTCCTGTTCCAACATGACTGCACACCAGTGCACAAAGCAAGGTCCATAAAGACATGGATGAGTGAGTTTGGTGTGGAGGAACTTGACTGGCCTGCACAGAGTCCTGACCTCAACTCCATAGAACACCTTTAGGATGAGCCCAACCCCTGAAAAACAACACCTGAATTCAATGATTTGGAGGGGTGTCCCAAAACATTTGGCAATATCATGTATTAACTTCTTAGCCACTCCCTGGAATATTATAGCACCCATTTAACACCCTAGCAACCACCTGAGATACCTTAGCAACCTACTAACTACAAACAAGCAACCACCTGGGATCACACAGCTACCACTCTTCAATCTACATCCAGATGTTTGAGTGATTTGTGTGTGTGTGTGTGTTCACTCAGCACGGTGTGGTGCTCTGACTCAGGAGCGTTTGCTCAGTGTGAAGAAACTTGCAGCGTCTCACCGATGTCCTTTAATCTGCGCTGAACACCAGGTACAACAACACCATCATCAGCTCAGCGCTACACTACACTAATGAACACACTGAGCACAGGTTGGACTAAAATCATTAACATACATACACAGCGTTGGGTTGGATGGGACTCATCGTCTTCCTACTCAGGAATGGTTTGATGAGCACAACAACCAGTTTGAGGTGTTGACTTGGCCTCCAAATTCCCCAGATCTCAGTCCAATCCAGCATCTGTGGGATGTGCTGGACAAACAGTCCATGGAGGCCCCACCTCACAACTTACAGGATCTGCTGCTAACATCTTGGCACCAGATACCACAGCACACCTTCAGAATCTAGCGGATTCCATGCCTTGACGGGTCAGGGCTGTTTTGGCAGCAAAAGGGGGACACAATATTAGGCAGCTGGTCATAATGTTATGGCTGATTGGTGTGTATATATATATACATCTCAGGAAACATCTCACTTTATGAGCTAATCTAAATGGGTCATGTTTCTTGGCAAAATGTTACCTTCCATGCCTTTATTTCCCTCCTAATAAACAATACATACAATTTCTCTTTCTCTTTCTCTCTCTCTCTCTCGCCCGCCCGCCTACAGACAGAGGATGGTGTTGCCATGGCAGCGTCGAGACTCCTCACCATCCTGAAGGTGTCGGCTGGTCTGTCTCCCATGGCGACCACAGCGCTCTACCTGTCCACGCTGACCCGCTGCACCGTGCCCTCAGAGCTCGATGAGGACTGACCTCTCACCCCTTTACCTTTGTCAGATTCTTTTCAGATCCTGGATCAGTCACATCCCTTTCGAGATGCTTGTAGAGTCTGTAGTAAGAATAGGAAATTCGAAGAAAAAGAAAAGTATACATTTGAAGTTTTAAAGTTAGACTTTTAATGTGATATATTTACACTGACCATAAAGGAGTTTTAGTAAATAAGTCAGCTGGTCAACTCAAGGTTCCACTGAGGTGCAAAGTTATCAGTTTACTTACAGATCTCAAGATTTTTTTCTTTTTATTTCACTTTTTACTGCACCTTAGTAACAGCAGGTGGTGCTGTGTACTGATAAATATCCATGAACCTTGTAGGTTTTTCCTCCCCATCCATCCTAGATAAACGTGGTGTGTTCTGCAGCTTTTTGTCCTCTTGTGTAAAGTTTTTTTTTTACATAATGTAGATATGTATAGCAGAGGCTGTATGATTTCTTCTGTATTTTTAATACTCTCTCATTGTGTCTTTTGTTGCCACAGCAATCATTATTAAACCGGCTCACTTTCAGTCTGAATGCACATGGTGTGTTTCACTGTGGCTCTCAGGCTTACTAATAAACTATAAACTCGGTGAGGTGTTTGTACAGAACGCCATGGACACGTCTGCATTTATGGGAATGAAAAAGGACTGATGTGCCTCGTGTTTTTAACACATTTTGTTATCTAACGAACATAGACTGGATTTCTGAGCAAAAAAAAGTCACAGAGTTAACATCGGTTAACGTGAGAGGACTTTCAAAAGAAAAAAAAAGACCTAATGAACAGGACAGGACTGACAGGATTTCTGAGAGGAATTGTGTAATATGGCGACGTAGCTAACATGCATAGACAGTCCGGGTTTCTGAGAGGGTTTTGTAGCTAACGTGACCAGTCAAGTAAGTATTGAACACGTCATCATTTTTCTCAGTAAATATATTTCTAAAAGGTGCTATTGAAATTTTCATCAGATGTTGAGAACAACCCATGCAGTCCACCAAACCATAGATGTCCATACATTAAGATATGTGTAATAATGTGAAATGACACAGGGAAAAAGTATTGAACACGTTTACTGAAATGTATTCTATACTTAGTATTAAAAGCCTTTGTGGAGAAACTAGTTGCATGCATTGCTCAGGTGATTTTGGCTCATTCTTCCACACAAACTTACTACAAATCTTCTATGAACTCTGACCTTTAGTTCTTTCCATAGATTTTCTATTGGATTCAAGTCATGTGATTGACTGGGCCATTCTAGCAGCTTTATTTTCTCTCTCTGAAACCACTTGAGAGTTTCCTTGGCTGTGTGTTTGGGATCATTGTCTTGCTGAAATGTCCACCCTTGTTTCATCTTCATCGTCCTGGTACATGGGAGCAGATTTTTTATAAAGAATGTCTCAGTACATTTCTCCATTCATCCTTCCTTCAATTATACGAAGTTAGCCAGTAGCGTATGCTGAGAAACAGCCCCACACCATGATGTTCCCCCCTCCAAACTTCACTGCAGTTTATGATATCCACAGACTTCAATATTGGTGCCATCTGACCAGACTATACTCTCCCAGTGTTTCACAGACTTGTGCAAAAGCTTCAACATGCTTTTTCTTCAGCGTGGTGAGCGTGCATACAGGCCATGGCAGTAGAGTGCATTATGTATTGTTTTCTTTGAAACAATTGTACCTGCTCATTCCAGATGTTTCTGAAGCTTTACACAAATGCTCCTTGGCTCTTGGACAACTCTTCTGATAATTCAATAAGGTTGCAAAGGTCTTGAGAGAGCTCTATGCTTTCACCCATCATGAGCTGTTTCTTGTGTGACACCCTGGTAATGAGACACCTCTTCACAGGCCATCAGTTGGGACTGAAGCAGCTGATATTAATTTGCACTGACCAGGGGCAGGACTGCTTTCTAATTACTGATAAATTTCAGCCGGTATCTTGGCTTTCCATGCCTTTTTGCACCTCCGTTTCTTCACGTGTTCAATACTTTTTCCCTGTGTCATTTCACATTATTACACATCACTTAATGTATGGACATCTATGGTTTGATTTCTTGGCATGCGTGTATTGCATGGGTTGTTCCCAACATCTGGTGAAAACTTCAATAGCACCTTTAAAAATATATGATGTGTTCAATAATTATTTTACCAGCTGTATGTGTTTATAATATAATTAACGGAAGTGTTTCAGCATAGCAGCAAGAATGCAAACAAAAAATACAGAATACTGCACAAAATACACAATATGGTATAGAGTACTTCTCCCTTCGGCTTTTCCCTTCAGGGGTGGCCACAGCGAATCATCTCTCTCCACCTATCCCTATCTTCCCCGTCCTCAACACTTGCACCCACTAGCTTCATATCCTCATTAATTACATCCATATACCTCCTCTTTGGCCTTCCTCTTTGCCCCCTGCCTGGCAGCTCCATGTCCAACATTCTCCTACCAATATACTCACTCTCCCTCCTCTGAACATGTCCAAACCATCTTAATCTGGCCTCCCTAACTTTGTCCCCCAAACGTCCAACATGAGCTGTCCCTCTGATGTACTCGTTCCTAATCCTGTCCAACCTTGTCACTCCCAAAGAGAACCTCAACATCTTCAGCTCTGCTACCTCTAGCTCTGACTCCTGTCTCTTCCTCAGTGACACTGTCTCTAAACCATACAGCATGGCCGCTCTCACCACTGTCCTGTACACCTTCCCCTTGATTCTCGCTGATATTTTCCTATCACACAGAACTCCCCACACCTTTCTCCACCCATTCCAACCTGCCTGCACTCGCTTCTTTACCTCTTTCCCACACTCTCCATTACTCTGGACTGTTGACCCCAAGTACTTAAACTCCTGTACCTTCTTCACCTCTTCACCCTGTAACCTTACTGTTCCACTTCCCTCCCTTTCATTCACACACATGTACTCAGTCTTACTACCACTGACTTTCATTCCTCTTCTCTCCAGCACAAACCTCCACCTCTCCAGGTTTTCCTCCACCTGCTCCCTGTTCTCACTACAGATCACAATGTCATCTGCAAACATCATTGTCCAAGGAGACTCCTGTCTGACCTCCTCTGACAACTGGTCCATCACTATAGCAAACAGGAAGGGGCTCAGAGCCGATCCCTGATGCAGTCCCACCTCCACTTTGAACTCCTCTGTCTGACCTACAGCACACCTCACCACTGTCCTGCTCCTCTCATACATGTCCTGCACCACTCTGACATACTTCTCTGCTACTCCTGACTTCCTCATACAGTACCACAGCTCTTCTCTTGGCACCCTGTCATACGCTTTCTCCAAGTCTACAAACACACAGTGCAACTCCCTCTGACCATCCCTATACTTCTCCATCAAAATTCTCAGAGCAAAAATTGCATCTGTTGTGCTCTTTCTGGGCATGAAGCCATACTGCTGCTCACAAATTTCCACTACCTTCCTTAATCTAGCTTCCACTACTCTTTCCCATAGCTTCATTGTATGGCTCATCAACTTTATCCCCCTATAGTTACTGCAACTCTGCACGTCACCCTTATTCTTAAAGATCGGCACTAACACACTTCTTCTCCATTCCTCGGGCATCCTCTCACTCTCTAAAACCCTGTTGAACAAATTAGCTAAAAATTCCACTGCTGCCTCTCCCAGACACTTCCAGACCTCCACCGGGATGTCGTCAGGACCAACTGCCTTCCCACTTTTCATCCTCTTCAAAGCCTTCCTGACTTCATCCTTTCTAATCTTATCTACTTTCTGTTCCACAGAGTTCACCCCTTCTACTCTTTTTCCCCTCTCATTTTCCTCATTCATCAGCTCCTCAAAGTACTTTCCCTTTCCCTCTCCTCTGTACACTCTCCTCACTTGTGAGCACCCTTCCATCTCTATCCTTAATAACTCTAACTTGCTGCACATCCTTCCCATCTCGATCCCTCTGCCTAGCTAACCTGTACAAGTCCTTCTCTCCTTCTCTAGTGTCTAACCTAGTGTACAACCTCATATGCCTTCTGCTTGGCCTTAGACACCTCCCTCTTCACTTGGCACTGTGACTCCTTCCAGTCATCTCTATCTTTGACCTCTTCTTCTTGCAGACCATCAAAGTCATCCTACACACCACCATCCTATGCTGTCTGGCTACACTCTCTCCCACTACCACTTTACAGTCACTAATCTCTTTCAGATTGCCTCTTCTACATAGGATGTAGTCTACCTATCTGTAGCTCTGGATTGTGTTTTCTGTAGCTTTTATGTTATTTTTCTGTAGCTTTTGTTTCTTTTTTTCTGTAGCTTTTGTTTCTTTTTTTCTGTAGCTCTGTGTTATTTTCTGTAGCTCTGTGTTATTTTCTTTTAGCTCTGTTTCTTTTTTTCTATAGCTCTGTGTTATTTTCTGTAGCTCTGTGTTATTTTCTGTAGCTCTGTGTTATTTTCTGTAGCTCTGTCTTATTTTCTGTAGCTTTTGTGTTATTTTCTGTAGCTCTGTGTTATTTTCTGTACCCGTGTTATTTTTTGTAGTTCTGTGTTATTTTCTGTAGCTCTGTGTTATTTTCTGTAGTTCTGTGTTATTTTCTGTAGCTCTCTGTTATTTTCTGTAGCTTTGTGTTATTTTCTGTAGCTCTGTTATTTTTTGTAGTTCTGTGTTATTTTCTGTAGTTCTGTTATTTTCTGTAGCTCTGTGTTATTTTCTGTAGCTCTGTGTTATTTTCTGTAGCTCTGTGTTATTTTCTGTAGCTCTGTGTTATTTTTTGTAGCTCTGTGTTATTTTCTGTAGCTCTGTGTTATTTTCTGTAGCTCTGTGTTATTTTCTGTAGCTCTGTGTTATTTTCTGTAGCTCTGTTATTTTCTGTAGCTCTGTGTTATTTTCTGTAGTTCTGTGTTATTTTCTGTAGCTTTTTGGTAGGCTTGTTTTTTTCTGTAGCTCTGTGTTATTTTCTGTAGCTCTTTGGTATTTTCTGTAGCTCTGTGTTATTTTCTGTAGCTCTGTGTTATTTTCTGTAGCTCTGTGTTATTTTCTGTAGCTCTGTGTTATTTTCTGTAGCTCTGTGTTATTTTTTGTAGTTCTGTGTTATTTTCTGTAGCTCTGTGTTACTTTTTGTAGTTCTTTGTTATTTTCTGTAGCTCTGTTTTATTTTCTGTAGCTCGTGTTTTTTTTTGTAGTTCTGTGTTATTTTCTGTAGCTCTGTGTTATTTTCTGTAGCTCTTTGCTATTTTCTGTAGTTCTTTGTTATTTTCTGTAGCTCTGTGTTATTTTCTGTAGTTCTTTGTTATTTTCTGTAGTTCTGTGTTATTTTCTGTAGCTCTGTGTTATTTTTTGTAGTTCTGTGTTATTTTCTGTAGTTCTGTTATTTTCTGTAGCTCTTTGCTATTTTCTGTAGCCCTGTGTCATTTTTTGTAGCTCTGTGTTATTTTCTGTAGCTCTGTGTTATTTTCTGTAGTTCTCTGTTATTTTCTGTAGCTCTTTGCTATTTTCTGTAGCCCTGTGTCATTTTTTGTAGCTCTGTGTTATTTTCTGTAGCTCTGTGTTATTTTTTGTAGCTCTGTGTTATTTTCTGTAGTTCTGTGTTATTTTCTGTAGCTCTTTGCTATTTTCTGTAGCCCTGTGTCATTTTTTGTAGCTCTGTGTTATTTTCTGTAGTTCTGTGTTATTTTCTGTAGCTCTTAGCTATTTTCTGTAGCCCTGTGTCATTTTTTGTAGCTCTGTGTTATTTTCTGTAGTTCTGTGTTATTTTCTGTAGCTCTTTGCTTTTTTCTGTAGCCCTGTGTCATTTTTTGTAGCTCTGTGTTATTTTCTGTAGCTCTGTGTTTTTTTTTGTAGCTCTGTGTTATTTTCTGTAGTTCTGTTATTTTCTGTAGTTCTGTGTTATTTTCTGTAGCTCTTTGCTATTTTCTGTAGCTCTGTGTTTTTTTTTGTAGCTCTGTGTTATTTTCTGTAGCTCTGTGTTATTTTCTGTAGCTCTGTGTTATTTTCTGTAGCTCTGTGTTATTTTCTGTAGCTCTGTGTTATTTTTTGTAGCTCTGTGTTATTTTCTGTAGTTCTGTGTTATTTTCTGTAGCTCTGTGTTATTTTCTGTAGTTCTGTGTTATTTTCTGTAGCTCTGTTTTATTTTCTGTAGCTCTGTGTTATTTTCTGTAGTTCTGTTATTTTCTGTAGCCCTGTGTTATTTTTTGTAGCTCTGTGTTATTTTCTGTAGTGTTTGTTATTTTCTGTAGCTCTGTGTTATTTTCTGTAGCTCTGTGTTATTTTTTGTAGCTCTGTGTTACTTTTTGTAGTTCTGTGTTATTTTCTGTAGCTCTGTGTTATTTTTTGTAGCTCTGTGTTATTTTTTGTAGCTCTGTGTTATTTTTTGTAGCTCTGTGTTATTTTCTGTAGCTCTTTGCTATTTTCTGTAGCTCTGTGTTTTTTTCTGTAGCTCTGTGTTACTTTTTGTAGCTCTGTGTTATTTTCTGTAGCTCTTTGCTATTTTCTGTAGCTCTGTGTTATTTTCTGTAGCTCTGTGTTATTTTCTGTAGCTCTGTGTTTTTTCTGTAGTTTTTGTTTTTTTCTGTAGCTCTGTGTTATTTTCTGTAGTTCTGTGTTATTTTTTGTAGTTCTGTGTTATTTTCTGTAGCTTTGTGTTATTTTCTGTAGTCTGTGTTATTTTCTGTAGTTCTGTGTTATTTTTTGTAGTTCTGTGTTATTTTCTGTAGCTCTGTGTTATTTTCTGTAGCTCTTTGCTATTTTCTGCAGCTCTGTGTTTTTTTCTGTAGCTCTGTGTTATTTTCTGTATTCTGTGTTATTTTTTGTAGTTCTGTGTTATTTTCTGTAGCTCTTTGCTTTTTTCTGTAGCTCTGTGTTATTTTCTGTAGCTCTGTGTTATTTTTTTATAGTTCTGTGTTATTTTCTGTAGCTCTGTGTTATTTTCTGTAGCTCTGTGTTATTTTCTGTAGCTCTGTTATTTTCTGTAGCTCTGTGTTATTTTCTGTAGCTCTGTGTTATTTTCTGTAGCTCTGTGTTATTTTCTGTAGCTCTGTTTTTTTTTCTGTAGTTCTGTGTTATTTTCTGTAGCTCTGTGTTATTTTCTGTAGCTCTTTGCTATTTTTTGTAGCTCTGTGTTATTTTCTTTAGCTCTGTGTTATTTTTTGTAGTTCTGTGTTATTTTCTGTAGCTCTGTGTTATTTTCTGTAGCTCTGTGTTATTTTCTGTAGTTCTGTGTTATTTTCTGTAGCTCTTTGGTATTTTCTGTAGCTCTGTGTTATTTTCTGTAGCTCTGTGTTATTTTCTGTAGCTCTTTGGTATTTTCTGTAGCTCTGTGTTATTTTCTGTAGTTCTGTGTTATTTTCTGTAGCTCTGTGTTATTTTCTGTAGCTCTGTGTTATTTTCTGTAGCTCTGTGTTACTTTTTGTAGTTCTGTGTTATTTTCTGTAGTTCTGTGTTATTTTCTGTAGCTCTGTGTTATTTTCTGTAGCTCTTTGCTATTTTCTGTAGCTCTGTGTTTTTTTCTGTAGCTCTGTGTTATTTTCTGTAGCTCTGTGTTACTTTTTGTAGTTCTGTGTTACTTTCTGTAGTTCTGTGTTATTTTCTGTAGTTTTTTGCTATTTTCTGTAGTTCTGTTATTTTCTGTAGTTCTGTGTCTTTTTTTGTAGCTCTGTGTTATTTTCTGTAGTTCTTTGCTATTTTCTGTAGCTCTGTGTCATTTTTTGTAGCTCTGTGTTATTTTCTGTAGTTCTGTTATTTTCTGTAGTTCTGTGTTATTTTCTGTAGTTCTGTTATTTTCTGTAGCTCTTTGCTTTTTTCTGTAGCCCTGTGTCATTTTTTGTAGCTCTGTGTTATTTTCTGTAGCTCTGTGTTATTTTCTGTAGTTCTGTGTTATTTTCTGTAGCTTTTTGCTATTTTCTGTAGCCCTGTGTCATTTTTTGTAGCTCTGTGTTATTTTCTGTAGCTCTGTGTTTTTTTCTGTAGCTCTGTGTTATTTTCTGTAGCTCTGTGTTTTTTTCTGTAGCCCTGTGTCTTTTTTTTGTAGCTCTGTGTTATTTTCTGTAGTTCTGTGTTATTTTCTGTAGCTCTTTGCTATTTTCTGTAGCCCTGTGTCATTTTTTGTAGCTCTGTGTTATTTTCTGTTTTTCTGTGTTATTTTCTGTAGCTCTTTGCTATTTTCTGTACCCCTGTGTCATTTTTTGTAGCTCTGTGTTATTTTCTGTAGTTCTGTGTTATTTTCTGTAGCTCTTTGCTATTTTCTGTAGCCCTGTGTCATTTTTTGTAGCTCTGTGTTATTTTCTGTAGCTCTGTGTTATTTTTTGTAGCTCTGTGTTATTTTCTGTAGTTCTGTTATTTTCTGTAGTTCTGTGTTTTTTCTGTAGCTCTTTGCTATTTTCTGTAGCTCTGTGTTATTTTTTGTAGCTCTGTGTTATTTTCTGTAGCTCTGTGTTATTTTCTGTAGCTCTGTGTTATTTTCTGTAGCTCTGTGTTATTTTCTGTAGCTCTGTGTTATTTTTTGTAGCTCTGTGTTATTTTCTGTAGTTCTGTGTTATTTTCTGTAGTTCTGTGTTATTTTCTGTAGCTCTGTGTTATTTTCTGTAGCTCTGTGTTATTTTCTGTAGCTCTGTGTTATTTTCTGTAGCAATGTGTTATTTTTTGTAGCTCTTTGCTATTTTCTGTAGCCCTGTGTCATTTTTTGTAGCTCTGTGTTATTTTCTGTAGTTCTGTGTTATTTTCTGTAGCTCTGTGTTATTTTCTGTAGTTCTGTGTTATTTTCTGTAGCTCTTTGCTATTTTCTGTACCCCTGTGTCATTTTTTGTAGCTCTGTGTTATTTTCTGTAGCTCTGTGTTATTTTCTGTAGCTCTGTGTTATTTTCTGTAGCTCTGTGTTATTTTCTGTAGCCCTGTGTCATTTTTTGTAGCTCTGTGTTATTTTCTGTATTTCTGTGTTATTTTCTGTAGCTCTTTGCTATTTTCTGTAGCCCTGTGTCATTTTTTGTAGCTCTGTGTTATTTTCTGTATTTCTGTGTTATTTTCTGTAGCTCTTTGCTATTTTCTGTAGCCCTGTGTCATTTTTTGTAGCTCTGTGTTATTTTCTGTAGTTCTGTGTTATTTTCTGTAGCTCTTTGCTATTTTCTGTAGCCCTGTGTCATTTTTTGTAGCTCTGTGTTATTTTCTGTAGCTCTGTGTTTTTTTCTGTAGCTCTGTGTTATTTTCTGTAGCTCTGTGTTATTTTCTGTAGCCCTGTGTCATTTTTTGTAGCTCTGTGTTATTTTCTGTAGTTCTGTGTTATTTTCTGTAGCTCTTTGCTATTTTCTGTAGCCCTGTGTCATTTTTGTAGCTCTGTGTTATTTTCTGTATTTCTGTGTTATTTTCTGTAGCTCTTTGCTATTTTCTGTAGCCCTGTGTCATTTTTTGTAGCTCTGTGTTATTTTCTGTAGTTCTGTGTTATTTTCTGTAGCTCTTTGCTATTTTCTGTAGCCCTGTGTCATTTTTTGTAGCTCTGTGTTATTTTCTGTAGCTCTGTGTTATTTTTTGTAGCTCTGTGTTATTTTCTGTAGTTCTGTTATTTTCTGTAGTTCTGTGTTATTTTCTGTAGCTCTTTGCTATTTTCTGTAGCTCTGTGTTATTTTTTGTAGCTCTGTGTTATTTTCTGTAGCTCTGTTTTATTTTCTGTAGCTCTGTGTTATTTTCTGTAGCTCTGTGTTATTTTCTGTAGTTCTGTTATTTTCTGTAGTTCTGTGTTATTTTCTGTAGCTCTTTGCTATTTTCTGTAGCTCTGTGTTATTTTTTGTAGCTCTGTGTTATTTTCTGTAGCTCTGTGTTATTTTCTGTAGCTCTGTGTTATTTTTTGTAGCTCTGTGTTATTTTCTGTAGTTCTGTGTTATTTTCTGTAGTTCTGTGTTATTTTCTGTAGCTCTGTGTTATTTTCTGTAGCTCTGTGTTATTTTCTGTAGCTCTGTGTTATTTTCTGTAGCAATGTGTTATTTTTTGTAGCTCTTTGCTATTTTCTGTAGCCCTGTGTCTTTTTTTTGTAGCTCTGTGTTATTTTCTGTAGTTCTGTGTTATTTTCTGTAGCTCTGTGTTATTTTCTGTAGTTCTGTGTTATTTTCTGTAGCTCTTTGCTATTTTCTGTAGCCCTGTGTCATTTTTTGTAGCTCTTTGCTATTTTCTGTAGCCCTGTGTCATTTTTTGTAGCTCTGTGTTATTTTCTGTAGCTCTGTGTTATTTTTTGTAGCTCTGTGTTATTTTCTGTAGTTCTGTTATTTTCTGTAGTTCTGTGTTATTTTCTGTAGCTCTTTGCTATTTTCTGTAGCTCTGTGTTATTTTTTGTAGCTCTGTGTTATTTTCTGTAGCTCTGTGTTATTTTCTGTAGCTCTGTGTTATTTTCTGTAGCTCTGTGTTATTTTCTGTAGCTCTGTGTTATTTTTTGTAGCTCTGTGTTATTTTCTGTAGTTCTGTGTTATTTTCTGTAGTTCTGTGTTATTTTCTGTAGCTCTGTGTTATTTTCTGTAGCTCTGTGTTATTTTCTGTAGCTCTGTGTTATTTTCTGTAGCAATGTGTTATTTTTTGTAGCTCTTTGCTATTTTCTGTAGCCCTGTGTCTTTTTTTGTAGCTCTGTGTTATTTTCTGTAGTTCTGTGTTATTTTCTGTAGCTCTTTGCTATTTTCTGTAGCCCTGTGTCATTTTTTGTAGCTCTTTGCTATTTTCTGTAGCCCTGTGTCATTTTTTGTAGCTCTGTGTTATTTTCTGTAGCTCTGTGTTATTTTTTGTAGCTCTGTGTTATTTTCTGTAGTTCTGTTATTTTCTGTAGTTCTGTGTTATTTTCTGTAGCTCTTTGCTATTTTCTGTAGCTCTGTGTTATTTTTTGTAGCTCTGTGTTTTTTTCTGTAGCTCTGTGTTATTTTCTGTAGCTCTGTGTTATTTTCTGTAGCTCTGTGTTATTTTTTGTAGCTCTGTGTTATTTTCTGTAGTTCTGTTATTTTCTGTAGCTCTGTGTTATTTTCTGTAGCAATGTGTTATTTTTTGTAGCTCTTTGCTATTTTCTGTAGCCCTGTGTCATTTTTTGTAGCTCTGTGTTATTTTCTGTAGTTCTGTGTTTTTTTCTGTAGCTCTTTGCTATTTTCTGTAGCCCTGTGTCATTTTTTGTAGCTCTGTGTTATTTTCTGTAGTTCTGTGTTATTTTCTGTAGCTCTTTGCTATTTTCTGTAGCTCTGTGTTTTTTTTTGTAGCTCTGTGTTATTTTCTGTAGCTCTGTGTTATTTTCTGTAGCTCTGTGTTATTTTCTGTAGCTCTGTGTTATTTTCTGTAGCTCTGTGTTATTTTTTGTAGCTCTGTGTTATTTTCTGTAGTTCTGTTATTTTCTGTAGCTCTGTGTTATTTTCTGTAGCTCTGTGTTATTTTCTGTAGCAATGTGTTATTTTTTGTAGCTCTTTGCTATTTTCTGTAGCCCTGTGTCTTTTTTTGTAGCTCTGTGTTATTTTCTGTAGCTCTGTGTTATTTTCTGTAGCTCTGTGTTATTTTTTGTAGCTCTGTGTTTTTTTCTGTAGTTCTGTTTTATTTTCTGTAGTTCTGTGTTATTTTCTGTAGCTCTGTGTTATTTTCTGTAGCTCTGTTTATTTTCTGTAGCTCTGTGTTATTTTCTGTAGCAATGTGTTTTTTTTTGTAGCTCTTTGCTATTTTCTGTAGCCCTGTGTCATTTTTTGTAGCTCTGTGTTATTTTCTGTAGTTCTGTGTTATTTTCTGTAGCTCTTTGCTATTTTCTGTAGCCCTGTGTCATTTTTTGTAGCTCTTTGCTATTTTCTGTAGCCCTGTGTCATTTTTTGTAGCTCTGTGTTATTTTCTGTAGTTCTGTGTTATTTTCTGTAGCTCTGTGTTATTTTCTGTAGTTCTGTGTTATTTTCTGTAGCTCTTTGCTATTTTCTGTAGCCCGTGTCATTTTTTGTAGCTCTTTGCTATTTTCTGTAGCCCTGTGTCATTTTTTGTAGCTCTGTGTTATTTTCTGTAGCTCTGTGTTATTTTTTGTAGCTCTGTGTTATTTTCTGTAGTTCTGTTTTTTTCTGTAGTTCTGTGTTATTTTCTGTAGCTCTTTGCTATTTTCTGTAGCTCTGTGTTATTTTTTGTAGCTCTGTGTTATTTTCTGTAGCTCTGTGTTATTTTCTGTAGCTCTGTGTTATTTTCTGTAGCCCTGTGTCATTTTTTGTAGCTCTGTGTTATTTTCTGTAGTTCTGTGTTATTTTCTGTAGCTCTTTGCTATTTTCTGTAGTTCTGTGTTATTTTCTGTAGCTCTTTGCTTTTTTCTGTAGCCCTGTGTCTTTTTTTTGTAGCTCTGTGTTATTTTCTGTAGTTCTGTGTTATTTTCTGTAGCTCTTTGCTTTTTTCTGTAGCTCTGTGTTATTTTTTGTAGCTCTGTGTTATTTTCTGTAGCTCTGTGTTATTTTCTGTAGCTCTGTGTTTTTTTCTGTAGCTCTGTGTTATTTTTTGTAGCTCTGTGTTATTTTCTGTAGTTCTGTTATTTTCTGTAGCTCTGTGTTATTTTCTGTAGCTCTGTGTTATTTTCTGTAGCAATGTGTTATTTTTGTAGCTCTTTGCTATTTTCTGTAGCCCTGTGTCATTTTTTGTAGCTCTGTGTTATTTTCTGTAGTTCTGTGTTATTTTCTGTAGCTCTTTGCTATTTTCTGTAGTTCTGTGTTATTTTCTGTAGCTCTGTGTTATTTTCTGTAGCTCTTTGCTATTTTCTGTAGCTCTGTGTTATTTTCTGTAGCTCTGTGTTATTTTTTGTAGTGTTTGTTATTTTCTGTAGCTCTGTGTTATTTTCTGTAGTTCTGTTATTTTCTGTAGCTCTGTGTTATTTTTTGTAGCTCTGTGTTACTTTTTGTAGCTCTTTGCTATTTTCTGTAGCTCTGTGTTATTTTCTGTAGCTCTGTGTTATTTTTTGTAGTGTTTGTTATTTTCTGTAGCTCTGTGTTATTTTCTGTAGCTCTTTGCTATTTTCTGTAGCTCTGTGTTATTTTCTGTAGCTCTGTGTTATTTTTTGTAGTGTTTGTTATTTTCTGTAGCTCTGTGTTATTTTCTGTAGTTCTGTTATTTTCTGTAGCTCTGTGTTATTTTCTGTAGCTCTGTGTTATTTTCTGTAGCTCTGTGTTATTTTCTGTAGTTCTGTGTTATTTTCTGTAGCTCTTTGCTATTTTCTGTAGCTCTGTGTTATTTTCTGTAGCTCTGTGTTATTTTCTGTAGTTCTTTGTTATTTTCTGTAGCTCTGTGTTATTTTCTGTAGCTCTGTGTTATTTTTTTATAGTTCTGTGTTATTTTCTGTAGCTCTGTGTTATTTTCTGTAGCTCTGTGTTATTTTCTGTAGCTCTGTGTTATTTTCTGTAGCTCTTTGCTATTTTTTGTAGCTCTGTGTTATTTTCTGTAGCTCTGTGTTATTTTTTGTAGTTCTGTGTTATTTTCTGTAGCTCTGTGTTATTTTCTGTAGCTCTGTGTTATTTTCTGTAGCTCTGTGTTATTTTCTGTAGTTCTGTGTTTTTTTCTGTAGCTCTTTGTTATTTTCTGTAGCTCTGTGTTATTTTCTGTAGTTCTGTGTTATTTTCTGTAGCTCTGTGTTATTTTTTGTAGTTCGGTGTTATTTTCTGTAGCTCTGTGTTATTTTTTGTAGTTCGGTGTTATTTTCTGTAGCTCTTTGCTATTTTCTGTAGCTCTGTGTTACTTTTTTGTAGCTCTGTGTTATTTTCTGTAGCTCTGTGTTATTTTCTCTAGCTCTGTGTTATTTTCTGTAGCTCTGTGTTACTTTTTGTAGTTCTGTGTTATTTTCTGTAGCTCTGTGTTACTTTTTGTAGTTCTGTGTTATTTTCTGTAGCTCTGTGTTATTTTTTGTAGTTCGGTGTTATTTTCTGTAGCTCTGTGTTATTTTCTGTAGTTCTGTGTTACTTTTTTGTAGCTCTGTGTTATTTTCTGTAGTTCTGTGTTATTTTCTCTAGCTCTGTGTTATTTTCTGTAGCTCTTTGCTATTTTCTGTAGCTCTGTGTTATTTTCTGTAGCTCTGTTATTTTCTGTAGCTCTGTGTTATTTTCTGTAGCTCTGGTTTTTTTCTGTATTTCTGTGTTATTTTCTGTAGCTCTGTGTTATTTTCTGTAGCTCTGTGTTATTTTCTGTAGCTCTGTGTCATTTTCTGTAGCTCTGTGTTATTTTCTGTAGCTCTGTGTTATTTTCTGTAGTTCTGTGTTATTTTCTGTAGCTCTTTGCTATTTTCTGTAGCTCTGTGTTATTTTCTGTAGCAATGTGTTATTTTTTGTAGCTCTGTGTTATTTTCTGTAGCTCTTTGCTATTTTCTGTAGCTCTGTGTTATTTTCTGTAGCTCTGTGTTATTTTTTGTAGCTCTTTGCTATTTTCTGTAGCTCTGTGTTATTTTCTGTAGCTCTTTGCTATTTTCTGTAGCTCTGTGTCATTTTTTGTAGCTCTGTGTTATTTTCTGTAGCTCTGTGTTATTTTTTGTAGCTCTTTGCTATTTTCTGTAGCTCTGTGTTATTTTCTGTAGCTCTTTGCTATTTTCTGTAGCTCTGTGTCATTTTTTGTAGCTCTGTGCTATTTTCTGTAGCTCTGTGTTATTTTCTGTAGTTCTGTGCTATTTTCTGTAGCTCTGTGTTATTTTCTGTAGCTCTGTGTTATTTTCTGTAGTTCTGTGTTATTTTCTGTAGCTCTTTGCTATTTTCTGTAGCTCTGTGTTATTTTTTGTAGTTCTGTGTTATTTTCTGTAGCTCTGTGTTATTTTCTGTAGCTCTGTGTTATTTTTTGTAGTTCTGTGCTATTTTCTGTAGCTCTGTGTTATTTTCTGTAGCTCTGTGTTATTTTCTGTAGCTCTGTGTTATTTTCTGTAGTTCTTTGTTATTTTCTGTAGCTCTGTGTTATTTTCTGTAGCTCTGTGTTATTTTCTGTAGCTCTGTGTTATTTTCTGTAGCTCTGTGTTATTTTCTGTAGTTCTTTGTTATTTTCTGTAGCTCTGTGTTATTTTCTGTAGCTCTGTGTTATTTTCTGTAGCTCTGTGTTATTTTCTGTAGCTCTGTGTTATTTTCTGTAGCTCTGTGTTATTTTCTGTAGCTCTGTGTTATTTTCTGTAGCTCTGTGTTATTTTCTGTAGCTCTTTGCTATTTTCTGTAGTTCTGTGTTTTTTTTGTAGTTCTTTGTTATTTTCTGTACCTCTGTGTTATTTTCTGTAGCTCTGTGTTATTTTCTGTAGCTCTGTGTTATTTTCTGTAGTTCTGTGTTATTTTCTGTAGCTCTGTGTTATTTTCTGTAGTTCTGTGTTATTTTCTGTAGCTCTGTGTTATTTTCTGTAGCTCTGTGTTATTTTCTGTAGCTCTGTGTTATTTTCTGTACCTCTGTGTTATTTTCTGTAGTTCTGTGTTATTTTCTGTAGCTCTTTGCTATTTTCTGTAGCTCTTTGCTATTTTCTGTAGTTCTGTGTTTTTTTCTGTAGTTCTGTGTTATTTTCTGTACTTCTGTGTTATTTTCTGTAGCTCTTTGTTGTTTTCCGTAGCTTTTCTTGTTTTCTGTAGCTCTGTGTAGTTTTCTGTAGCACATGGTGCTGGAGAAATATCTCATGTCACTGCTTACGTCATCAGATATATATTGTTCACATAATAAAAAAGCTTCTTGACTTGGCTTGTAGAAAGTACAGTAACTTAAACTTAGTAAACTAGCTCTTATTTTTCCAGTTTATGTAATATGTTGCAACAAAAAAAAAAAAAAAAACCCAACTCAGTGTTAGGCTAATGGTACCCCAAGTTGTGTCTTATTGAACCAGTGTTAATGTATTCAGTGAGTGAGAACTAAAGCACTTTTGTGCGTCGCTCTGGATAAGAACGTCTGCCAAATGCCAGAAATGTAAATGTAAATGTAAATGTAAATGTAACTTGTTCGTTTGGCAATGCAGTGCAGCTGAGCTTTTAATTCTGAGATTTCTCTATCTTGTTTCTTTTTTTTTCTTTCTTTCTTTCTTTCTTTTTTTTCTTTTTTTCTTTCTTTTTTTCTTTCTCTCTCTCTCTACTTGTCATGCTTTCTTCTCTCTCTCCCTCTCTCTCTCTTTCTCTGTCTTTATTTCATTACTTATGCATACACACATTATTTTGTTTCCATAGCTTGCTCCTTTTCATTCAGCACTAACAAACCCTAATTAAAACTAATATAATTTTTCAACAGACATTTTTCTCCTTGTTCTAGGTAAAATGCATAACCCTGTTCTGTGATTGTGAAGTGTTTATTTGCTGATAGTTTAGAACTGTGCTGCATCTGAAAATCTGCCAAGAAATCAATATCAATAGCATTTTTAATGTAAGAGTCTTCTTCTTCTTCTTTCGGCTTTTCCCTTCAGGGGTCGCCACAGCGAATCATCTCTCTCCACCTATCCCTATCTTCTGCATCCTCAACACTTGCACCCACTAGCTTCATATCCTCATTAATTCCATCCATATACCTCCTCTTTGGCCTTCCTCTTTGCCTCCTGCCTGGCAGCTCCATGTCCAACATTCTCCTACCAATATACTCACTCTCCCTCCTCTGAACATGTCCAAACCATCTTAATCTGGCCTCCCTAACTCTGTCCCCCAAACGTCCAACATGAGCTGTCCCTCTGATGTACTCGTTCCTAATCCTGTCCAATATTGTCACTCCCAAAGAGAACCTCAACATCTTCAGCTCTGCTACCTCTAGCTCTGACTCCTGTCTCTTCCTCAGTGACACTGTCTCTAAACCATACAGCATGGCCGCTCTCACCACTGTCCTGTACACCTTCCCCTTGATTCTCGCTGATATTTTCCTCTCACACAGAACTCCCGACACCTTTCTCCACCCATTCCAACCTGCCTGCACTCGCTTCTTTACCTCTTTCCCACACTCTCCATTACTCTGGACTGTTGACCCCAAGTACTTAAACTCCTGTACCTTCTTCACCTCTTCACCCTGTAACCTTACTGTTCCACTTCCCTCCCTTTCATTCACACACATGTACTCAGTCTTACTACCACTGACTTTCATTCCTCTTCTCTCCAGCTTTCTGGGCATGAAGCCATACTGCTGCTCACAAATTTCCACTACCTTCCTTAACCTAGCTTCCACTACTCTTTCCCATACCTTCATTGTATGGCTCATCAACTTTATCCCCCTATAGTTGCTGCAACTCTGCACGTCACCCTTATTCTTAAAGATCGGCACTAACACACTTCTTCTCCATTCCTCAGGCATCCTCTCACTCTCTAAAACCCTGTTGAACAAACTAGCTAAAAATTCCACTGCTGCCTCTCCCAGACACTTCCAAACCTCCACCGGGATGTCATCAGGACCAACTGCCTTCCCACTTTTCATCCTCTTCAAAGCCTTCCTGACTTCATCCTTTCTAATCTTATCTACTTTCTGTTCCACAGAGTTCACCCCTTCTACTCTTTTTTCCCTCTAATTTTCTTCATTCATCAGCTCTTCAAAGTACTACTTCCATCTCCTCTGTACACTCTCCTCACTTGTGAGCACCCTTCCATCTCTATCCTTAATAACTCTAACTTGCTGCACATCCTTCCCATCTCGATCCCTCTGCCTAGCTAACCTGTACAAGTCCTTCTCTCCTTCTCTAGTGTCTAACCTAGTGTACAACTCGTTATATGCCTTCTGCTTGGCCTTAGACACCTCCCTCTTCACTCTGCGCTGTAACTCCTTGTATTCCTGTCTATTCTCTTCAGTCCTGTCCATGTCCCACTTCTTCTTGGCTAACCTCTTCCTCTGGACACTATCCTGAACTTCCTCATTCCACCACCAAGTCTCCTTATCTTCTTTCCTCCTTCCAGATGACACACCCAGCACCTTTCTCCCTGTCTCCCTGATCACTTCTGCTGTAGTTTCCCAGTCATCTGGCAGCACTACCTGACCACCCAGAGCCTGCCTCAACTTCTGTCTAAATTCCTCACAACATTCCTCCTTTTTCAGCTTCCACCACTTGGTTTTCTTCTCTGTCTCTGACCTCTTCTTCTTACAGACCATCAAAGTCATCCTACACACCACCATCCTATGCTGTCTGGCTACACTCTCTCCCACTACCACTTTACAGTCACTAATCTCTTTCAGATTGCCTCTTCTACATAGGATGTAGTCTACCTGTGTGCTCCTACCTCCACTCTTGTAAGTCACTCTATGCTCCTCCCTCTTCTGAAAATAAGTGTTAACCACAGCCATGTCCATCCTCTTAGCAAAGTCCACTACCATCTGTCCTTCAAGGATCCTTTCCTTAACTCCAAACTTGCCCATCACCTCCTCATCACCTGTGTTCCCCTCGCCAACATGTCCATTAAAATCCGCTCCTATCACCACTCTCTCACCCGTGGGAATACTCTCCATCACCTCATCTAATTCACTCCAGAATCTCTCTTTCTCCTCTAACTCACAACCTACCTGTGGGGCATAACCACTAACAACATTCAACATCACCCCTTCAATCTCTAACTTCAGACTCATCACCCTGTCTGACACTCTCTTCACCTCCAGGACATTCCTCACAAACTCCTCCTTCAGGACCACACCTACCCCATTTCTCTTACTATCCACACCATAATAAAACAGCTTGAGTCCTGCTCCTATACTACGAGCCTTGCTACCCTTCCACCTGGTCTCCTGTACACACAGTATATCCACCTTCCTTCTCTCCATCATATCAGCCAGCTCTCTACCTTTCCCTGTCATAGTACCAACATTCAGAGTTCCTATTCTCAGTCCTACACTCTTACCTTTCCTCTTCTCTCTCTGTCTGTGCACTCTCCTCCCTCCTCTACTTCTTCGACCAACAGTAGCCCAATTTCCACCGGCGCCCTGTAGATCAACGGCGCCGATGGCGGTCGTTGTTAACCCGGGCCTCGACCGATCCGGTATGAAATTCGTACTGACGATTCGCATGGTTAAATTTGGCAACGTTTTACGCCGGATGCCCTTCCTGACGCAACCCTCTCTATTTATCTGGGCTTGGGACCGGCACAGAAGTCACTGGATTGTGACCCCCATGGCTAGATTATTTTTAATGTAAGAGTATTGTGTTTTATTTTTTAATGAGCTCGTGGCTGTAAATCCTCTTCATGATCACAGTGTGAACCACAGCATAGTACATGTTGCTGAATCTTTAAACTCCGCCTCCCTCTCTGGTGATCTTAGTTACTGTGCACTTCAATAACCTTGAAATACAAAGTCTCTCTCTCTCTCTCTCTCTCTCTCTCTCTCTCTCTCTCTCTCTCTCTCTATCTCTCTCTCTTTCTTTCTCTGTCTCCCTCTCTCTTTCTCTCTCCCTCTCTCTCTCTCTCCCTCTCTCTATCTCTCTCTCTTTCTCTGTCTCCCTTTCTCTCTCTATCCTCTCTCTATCTCTCTCTCTCTCTCCTCCTTTCTCTCTCTATCCTCTCTCTATCTCTCTCTCTCTATCCCTCTCTCTATCTCTCTCTCTCTCTTTCTCTGTCTCTTTCTCTTCCTCCCTCTCTCTCTCTCTCGCTCTCTATCTCTTTCCCATTCTTTCCCCCTCTCCCTCCCTCCCCTCTCTCTCTCTTTCTCTCCCTCTCTTTCTCCCTCTTTCTCCCCCTCCTCTCTTTTTACAAATTCACCTGTTGCCAACTAACCTGTGCACCAGATTTTTTTTACTCTCAATTAATTCCCTCAGTGGAAACTTTATCCGTTATACCCAAGGAAAAAAACTAACCCTTTTATGTTCTCGCATGTATTCTTCTCTCTCTCTCTCTCTCTCTCTCTCTCTCTCTCTCTCTCTCTCTCTCTCTCTTCTCTCTCTCTCTCTCTCTCTCTCTCTTCTCTCTGTGTCTATGTGAATGTCGTGATAGGGTCTGACCCCAGATGGTGACCTCCTTATCTCTGATCGTATGTATTGGAACAAGCACATGTCCAGATATCCTGCCTTGTATAAATACGCATGCAAACAAAGCTGACCCTGTGTCTGTCAGAAAAAAAGAAAAGAAAAAAACTGCTTCTGTGTCCATGTTTCTCGTCTTATTTACCATAATAATCTTTAGGGCTTTGGCTGTATTGCATTAAGGGGCTGTAATCTGACCCTCTCTTTGGCCATGCCTCTCTGTCCGATTGCACCATCCTCCCCGTGGGCCAGCCTTTTGTCCTGTGCCACCAAACAGGGGCACCTTCAGTTTCTGAACTGTGTGTGTGTGTGTGTTTCAGGTGCTGATAGATTGTTCGAGCAGGATTAAAGTGGCCACATTGCTACATGCACGTACTGCTTTCTCCCTCACTCGCCTATCCCTGCCTGACTGCTCATAATGGGTGGTGAGTGTGTGCGTGGGTGGGTTTTTATAGTGATTTAAATATAGCCTGACCTTGAACCTTTTAGACAGAAAAACAAAACACCACATGGGCAAGGGTCAGACCCTCTTAAGGTCATTAGAGCACCATAAGACTCGGAGTCGCGGAGATCATCGGCATGTCGGTGCAGCAGCTAAACTGAAAACGTCCGTGTTGATGTGTTTACAGTCGGCATGTTGCGTTAGTCACCTGCTACGTGGCTCTCTAAAGATAAAAATAGAAGTGTCAGTTAGCATTACCGCAATATCTTCTGTTAAAAAAAATCATTATTCAAGGCTTTAGCATTAAACATTGCTGTGTGTGAATATTTCAGGCCTGGCTGAATGAGTTTTTTACTCAGAAGTTTTGTTAGCTAGCTAAATGGCACGAACTCTTGTTAGAGTAGTAGTTATAGCGCTGCACTGGTACGATATCATGTTAGGAGAGAGATTGATGAATTACATCATCAGTGACAATCTGAAACCCTCCAAACCTGCTCACCCAGCACACGCTGGACACCGGACCACTCTGCTTCAAGCAGTTCAGCGTTCAGCTGTAAGCTGGTTAACTAGCGGTGTAGGTATTTCAAAATGTGCATCAATGCAAAAACTCTTCCGTGCAAAAGTATATTCACAAACTGCTGCACAGATACTGCCGTGTGGTCTGCCGATTCCGGTTCCTAACAGGAATCGACTCTTATTGTTTTGAAGAGAGTTTTGTCTGAAATATATTTGGTTCGACACTGCTCACTGCTAGCCTGCGCTTGATTACAAGGCATTTCCTAGCAAGCCAGGGATTTTTCTACTGTGTGAATACTTGCACGATTTGTAGTGTCTCCAGAGGAAATGTGTGCGCTTACTGTCATCTCCACTTTCCTGCCCTGCCTCTTCCTCACACACACCAAATCCCCAAAGGAAGCATTCAGGAGACACTTATCTTATTTTCTCCGTTACACAATCAGGCAGTTTCCCTAAAGATCACAAACACACACAGGACACTGGAGATGGACTGGAAGCCTCAGAAACCAGATGCTTCTTTTCAGAGAGGACAATGAAGTCACAGAGAGGCGCAGGAGCCACCGAGACTCGGGCTGAATGACGTCTCGGGGCCTGAAGCGGTTGTGCGATTCTACGCTGAAGACCAAATGTACGGCTACTGAGTGCTGACTCTGGAGCTGTACTGAAACTAGATTTGTTGGTGTGGAGTTGCTGTCTGTTGTCTTGCACTCGTCTAATATGGGAAAGGGGTTGCAGCTTGGCAGATATTACTCGAGTGCTGGGTCACGCTCAGTTCAGCGTTCAATTAACTGCCATACCAATGCCCCTGTTCCTCTTTCTATTTTTGCCACAGGTTCTGACCAGATAGCCTCCTCTGTATCTGGTCCAGACTCCATCATTGCCATGTTTTTAGCCTCACCTTGAACAGTGCCGTTCTCCTACAAGCACTGTCCCAGTGACTGGGCCTACGTCCGTTGGGTCCATGTTTAGGAAGTGCCACTTGTGCACTCAGTGGCTGTCCCCATTGACCTCTGCTACACTCTACACTGTCTGCTAACTTCTGTTGCTTTCCTTTAGTTTAGTTTTGTATTGTCCAGCTCAGCAGAAGTGGATTCGTTCTTCTTGGTCATGTTCGTTCTTAAGAAATTCGTCAAGACGTCCAAAAGTCAGGGGCATCGTACAGGGAAGTGTTTAGTGAAAAACACCTGTTTTGGTGTCTCTGCATCTGTGTGTGTTGTTGAAAAATAGCGTGTGCCTTTTTACACATGTGTACCAGTCTTTTT
>JAUCMX010000025.1:16675195-16757695 GCA_033459395.1 Hemibagrus guttatus | reverse complement strand
AAACATAGGACATCAATGTTTTTATTTTCCAAAAAAAAATGTTTTGGCTTGGTACTGACCGGGTCAAGACTTCTCCTCCATATCCAGGATAGTCGGCTTCCACCTTGGGCCAGATCTCCAGAATTGCGTTGAAGTCAGCCATTATCTGCAGACCCGCGCAATAGCACGCAGTTAAAACCTGGAGGTCATGAAGGGACAAAGCACCTGTCTACAAACGACCTACTGAACTGACCACCAAAAAAACATTCTAGTTAGTCAGTGTATAAAGTCCTCAGGTTTAATATCAAACATTTTAAGCAACATGTTAAAACAGGTTGACCTCTGAGGAAATTTGAGTAAGGATCCAGAGTAGAATTACGCCTCTCTCTCTCTCTCTCTCTCTCTCTCTCTCTCTCTCTCTCTCTCTCTCTCTCTCTCTCACACACACACACACACAAAGGCAATCATGCAACATACTCAAAAACTGTATCATATCTGCACATCTTTCACAACACTAACAGAAAAGTTTCATTATTTTTATATTGTTCCTTAAATTAAAAATGAAACTAAAATGAAAAATATGGTTAGAAAATTGTGGGTTATTCTGTAAAACTGATGACATATCAGACCCTGAGTCAGCTCTCTCTCTCTCTCTCTCACACACACACACACACACACACACACGTGAATAACTCACCAGGAAAGTGTAGTTTTCAGCTCAGTTGAAAAAGTTTTTCAGATATTTTCTTGCAGTGCCACTGATACCTGACTTCGGGGTTTATATAGTGTCCGGACAAAAGTTTGTCCCCTCATCACCTGTCAATCAAACATGCCCACTCCTTTTCTTAAAATATTAACCCCGCCCCCTTTAATAACCCCGCCCGTCTGATGATTCTGTACGTTCCCCACCTTTTCTTTTCTTACTTTCTCTCCTACTCCCTTTTTAATCTCTTTGTCATATTTTCTCTAATTCTTTCTCACCCCCCCATCTTTCTCACCCCACCCCACCCCCAACACACACACACACACAGCACTTCCCTCTTTTCCTCCCCTCACATGCATATTGATGCACGAAACATCATGTAGCAGAGTTTAACAGTGACCCGGCTCAGCCTGTGCATGTGACACAGACCCTATTAGTGGTCATGGGACCTTATGTATGCTGTTGGTGAACTCAAAAATAAAAAAATCACAGAGTTAAGAAGGCACACCTTTGTAAACCTAAAGGAGAGGGAGGTCTGGCACTCCCAGATTTTCGTCTTTATTACTGGGCTTCGTACATCAGACTAATTTCATTGTGGTTGGAAGATCATAACACCCCTCTAAATTGGCTCCAAATAGTTAGTGATCAGTGTTATCCCTACAATCCAGGAGCGGTGATTCTTTCCCCTGTAACTTTAGAGCACTCAACCTTCAATAATAGTATAGTAATTCGAAACATACTGCGTATCTGGAAACAGATAAAAGAACACTTCAAGATAAAGTCCCTTTCTTTTTTAACTCCCATCGCTAAGAATCCATCATTTAAACCATCAATATTGGACAGGACCTTCATGCAATGGAAAGAAATGGGTTTATGCACTATTGGGGACCTTTTCGTTGATGGGGTTTTGGCATCCTTTAGTCAGCTGCAACAGAAATTTAAACTTCCCCAAAATTATTTCTTTAGATTTTTACAGATTAGGAATTATACACGTACTCATATACCTTCATCGGATAATACCTCACCCTCAATTATTGAGAAGTGTCTTGATCAATGTAAAGGAAGTAAAAAAGCATTATCAATAATTTATGATCTGCTGCAATCTTTTAATTCCCCCTCCACTAGATTTCTTAAGGAAGAATGGGAGGAAGAACTCGGAGTGGAAATTTCTGAGGAAATATGGCAAAAGAGTTTAAAGGATATTAACGAACACTCTATCAATTCTAGACACTGCCTTATTCAATTTAAGATCATTCACAGACTACATTATTCAAAAAAGAAACTGCACAGAATTTTCCAAAATGTCTCACCTCTTTGTGACAAATGTAACTCCGTAGATGCTGATTTGTCCCACAGTTTTATTTTTTGCTCAGGAATACAGAGTTATTGGAAGGGAATTTTTGATGTGCTTTCAGAAATGTTTAGGGTACAAATGCAGCCTGACCCATCATTGATCATTCTGGGACTTTCTGAACATAGGCATCCATTATCAGGAGGACAACACAAATTGCTTGCATACAGTTTAACTACAGCTAAGAAATTACTATTATTGTTCTGGAAGAAGAAGGAGGTACCTACGGTCAAGTTATGGCTTGGAGAGATGACTTCCACTCTACATTTGGAAAGAATTCACTACTATTTGAATGGCAAAACAGAGCAGTTGGACAAAATCTGGTGCTCTTTTCTCTGTTATCTTGATGGAAACCCTATGGACTAATGCATCATTTAGTATTGTAATATTTTAATATTTTTTCACCATACGTCACAATTTAATGTGCACAGGTCTGGTAAGGGATGGTTGGTGATGGAGTTTTTTTATTTTTATTTTTTATTATTTGTCTTCTATTTAAGGTAAAAGAGTCTGTAATATTGCAATCCTTCTTTAAATCCGTATTTCAATAAAACTTATTTGTTAAAAAAAAAAAAAAGATATGAAGAGAGAGATCGTCATCCGTCATGATAGCAGGTCAGTGGAGATAGAATGATAGCCATGGCTCTGCGGGCAGATAAATGATTCCGGGAGTGTAGATATCATAAATCATATCATTTTCCCTCTCACGCTACCTCAGAATTAATTTTGGGTTACGTACATTAAAATTAAAAGTCTCTTCATTCCACTGAACCCAACCCTAGCCCCAGGCAATCCCTACACCTATTGAAACATGAACGGAAGGAAAAATGGACTGGAGAATACAAAATATCACTCGGTCAATAACATTGAGATGTTCTTAAATTAATAGATAAGCTCAATGTAATTAAACCCCAAGCTTCAGGGCTTTCCTCCAGGGACTCTGGATTCCTGGCCCAGTCCGAATGCATGTAATGTAGACTGATTGGCATCTTTAAATTGTCCCCACAGTGTGTGTGTGTGTGTGTGTGCCCTGTATTGAGTTGGCACCACATCCATTGTCCCCAGCCTTGTGCGTCGATTTCCCTTGGATATTTTCCATGTTGGTTGCGACCCTGTGTAGGATAAGTGCAACAGAAAATGGATAGAGAACTGTGAATAAACTTACGAAAGATTTTTCTACAGATGTTGCATGAAGCTGCAGTCTCATAGCTCCAGCCTCAGTTTTGTGCATTCCCACTTATCCCTTTGAGTTTCCTTTGAGTTTTCCGGGTAAATTGCCCTAATTTCATGTGTGTGTGTGTGTGTGTGTATGTGTGTGAGATGCCTGGCTGCACCAGCGCACAACAAGATCATGTCTATACTTTTCCTGCAGTGTGCTCGGGATCTGACATGAAGAGGATTTTGCCTACATGAAAATCTCTCACCATGCACTAAACGACTCATAGCCTAAGCTTCGGAAATGTCTCAAAACAATTGATGACTGAAAAACTAAAATAAAAAATTCATTCACAAAAATACTGTGACAAAGACGACAAACACTGAACCACACACTGTGTTTTTACTGTTGTCTATGTACACATGATCAGCCATAACATTATGACCAGGTGAGGTGAATAGCACTGAGTATCTCCTCATCATGGCACCTGTTAGTGGGTGGGATATATTCGGCAGCAAGTGAACATTTTGTCCTCAAAGTTGATGTGTTAGAAGCAGGAAAAATGGACAAGTGTAAGGATTTGAGCGAGTTTGATGAAGGGCCAAATTGTGATGGCTAGACCACTGGATCAGAACATCTCCAAAACTGTAGCTCTTGTGGGGTGTTCCCGGTCTGCAGTGGTCAGTATCTATCAAAAGTGGTCCAAGGAAGGAACAGTGGTGAAGCGGAGACAGGGTCATGGGCGGACGAGGCTCATTGATGCACGTGGGGAGTGAAGGCTGACCCGTGTGATCCGATTCAACAGACGAGCTACTGTTGCTCAAACTGCTGAAGAAGTTAATGCTGGTTCTGATAGAAAGGTGTCAGAATACACAGTGCAGGACGGGTCAGGGCTGTTTTGGCAGCAAAAGGGGACCAACACAATATTTGGCAGGCGGTCATAATGTTATGGCTGATGTGTACATTGATGTTTCTATATTGTCTCCCAGCGCAGTTTCAAGGAGATACCAGGAGGTGGGCTGTTACACCAGTATAGCTGAGCCATAGAAAGGCTAAAACCCAGCAACAGAACCAGTATCTGCTCCTTTGTTAGAGGAGAAGCACTACCAGAGACCTAGAAAATGACCTGCAGCTGGCTACTGGTGCACGCGTTTCTGACCAAACTGACTCCATGTGGGTGGCATGAGGGTGTACGATCCTCTAGTGGTACCCTTGCTGCTGTTGGGTACAGGATGAATCCTAGAAGCGGTTGTCAGAACTTATGCTGGTGCAGTGGGCACTGTGGTCAGAGTGTGTAGGCAGGTTCTGGATGATGAAGTGACTGGCGCTCATGTTCTCCAGACCTGAATCTTGTTGAGAACCTCTGGGATGTGAGCATCTGAAGCTGCCAGGTAGCACCGCAGACTGTCCAGGAGGTCACTGGTGCCCTGATACATTCACCATCTCAGCTGAAGCATGCTCATGCAAGCAGACACGGGGGGGATTTACAATCTATTGACTCTCCGTGATGAAATTCATGCAAGTTGGATCAGCTTGTAATTTTAATCTTTGATTTTTCGGTGTGATTTTGAATCCAGCCCTCAGTGGGTTGACGGTTTTGCTTTCCACTGATCATTTTGTTCTCGACAACTTACACAACATACGTAAGTAAAGATTTTCATTCATCAAAATCCAATGTGTGAGTTCATTTTGTTTTCATTTTTTGAGCCGTGTGCATTAAACACCAAGTCAAGAGCCATGAAAAGAATTTATACTGTATATCTCCTACGTTTTCAGCCACCTAGCATGTGTCCTACTTCATACTTGTAACAGCACGTTAGATGTAAGACTTCTTTGTCTCCAGTGCAAATCCCCTTATACCCTCCCCTCCAAAAGTACTGGAACAACAAAGTCATTTCCTTTGTTTATGATCTGCACTGAAGACTTCTTTGTTTGAGATCAAAAGCTGAATATAAGGAAATTAGATCAAAAAGCAAAAAAAAAAAAGATTTGGCCTTGACTTTCTAATCATTTGTGTATATATTATGATACGTAATACACACCAAACATTGTCTTGAATTTCTATTTATTTATTTATTTTTTGTCCTATCCCGTCACATTAATGATTATTTGGGACCGTAAACCCTAACTCTAGCCTCAGTAGTATTCAGTTTGGTTCAAACAGTTTACGTACACATTAACCGAGGTCATCTGAGGTCGAGAGTGAGGCAATACTCCAACTCCTGTATAAACTGAAGTGAAACCCTAAACTTATGCCCTGTCCTCAATAATAAACCCCTTCATCTTTTCTGGTTAAACCTTTTGTGTGGCTAGTACGAACAAAGAAATGAATGGATAAACCAAAGAATGAATGAAGGAATAAATGAATGAATAAATGAATAAATACTAAATAATAAATGAATGAATGGATGGATGAATGGCTCAAAAGTAAAAGAAAAAGTAAAATGTATTTATATTTGGTCCATACTAACTGTTAACTCTCTCTCTCTCTCTCTCTGTCTCTCTCTCTCTCTCTCTCTGTCTCTCTCTCTCTCTCTCTCTGTCTCTCTCTCTCTCTCTGTCTTTTCTCTCTCTCTCTCTCTGTCTCTCTCTCTCTGTCTCCATCTCTCTCTCTTTCTCTGCCTCTCTTACGCTCTCTCTCTCTCTCTCTCTCTGTCTCTCTCTCTCTCTCTGTCTCCATCTCTCTCTCTCTCTTTCTCTGTCTCTCACGCTCTCTCTCTCTCTCTTTCTCTGTCTCTCACGCTCTCTCTCTGTCTCTCTCTCTCTCTCTCTCTCTCTCTCTCTCTCTCTCTCTCTTTCTCTGTCTCTCTTACACTCTCTCTCTCTCTCTCTCTCTCTCCTCTCTCTCTCTCTCTCTCTCTCTCTCTCTCTCTCTGTCTCTCTCTCTCTCTTTCTCTGTCACGCTCTCTCTCCTACTCTCTTTCTCTCTCTCTCTGTCTCCATCTCTCTCTCTCTTTCTCTGCCTCTCTTACGCTCTCTCTCTCTCTCTGTCTCTCTCTCTCTCTCTCTGTCTCCATCTCTCTCTCTCTCTTTCTCTGTCTCTCACGCTCTCTCTCTCTCTCTTTCTCTGTCTCTCACGCTCTCTCTGTCTCTCTCTCTCTCTCTCTCTCTGTCTCCATCTTTCTCTCTCTCTCTTTCTCTGTCTCTCTCTTACGCTCTCTCTCTCTCTCTCTCTCTCTGTCTCCATCTCTCTCTCTCTCTTTCTCTGCCTCTCTTATGCTCTCTCTCTCTCTCTCTCTCTCTCTGTCTCCATCTCTCTCTCAATCTCTCTCTCTCTCTCTCTCTCTCTCTCTCTCTCTCTCTGTCTCTCTCTCTCTCTCTATCTCCATCTTTCTCTCTCTCTCTTTCTCTGTCTCTCTTACGCTCTCTCTCTCTCTCTCTGTCTCCATCTCTCTCTCTCTCTTTCTCTTTCTCTGTCTCTCACGCTCTCTCTCTCTCTCTTTCTCTGTCTCTCTCTCTCTCTCTCTCTCTCTCTGTCTCCATCTTTCTCTCTCTCTCTTTCTCTGTCTCTCTTACGCTCTCTCTCTTTCTCTCTCTCTCTCTCTCTGTCTCCATCTCTCTCTCTCTCTTTCTCTGCCTCTCTTATGCTCTCTCTCTCTCTCTCTCTCTCTCTCTCTCTGTCTCCATCTCTCTCTCAATCTCTCTCTCTCTCTCTGTCTCCGTCTCTCTCTCTCTCTTTCTCCGTCTCACACGCTCTCTCTCTGTCTCTCTCTTTCTCTGTCTCTCACGCTCTCTCTCTCTCTCTCTCTCTCTCTCTCTCTCTCTGAGTGCATGGTGGGAGTGGGCGGAGCATGTTGAGTGTGAGCATGGTTGACATGCTTGTTTCTCGCCTAATGTTCAATATCTTTTGATATATTTAGATTTTTTTGTTCTTCGAAAATGTAACTTTTACCATCTGAACTCTCTGGTCAAACAGAGAAAGTTTCTGGCCGTCAGCACCAGCATTCTCTCTGGAAAGCATGGTGGCCCATGTTAGAGACCTCCTCGACAACCTGACGCGGAGACATGGTGTTAGAGTGGTGACCGTTGCGGGGGTGGAGGAGTGCTGCCTGGCTGCAGGGGAGGTGGTCAGGGCATCGGACCGTGTTGGCGGTGTCCAGGATGAACAGTGCGGTTGTTCTGTTTGTGAACACAGTGGAGAACGCAGTCCTGTTGACCCAGAAGGGCACTGTACTCAGGGGCTCACTTACTGACGTGCTCTCCCTCTCAACACCTGCAAAAAAAAAGCTGCTGTCTAACTTCCCCCCATTCATTTCCAACAAGACGCTAGTAAGACAGCTCTCAATTTTCGGCAAGCTCGTCTCCCCGATTAAAAAGATGAACATCGGAAGCAAATCAGACCTGGCAAAAAAAAAAAAAAAAAAGAACCTGTCTGTCTTTGAGAAAACCTGGTGTTGTACAGGAGCACTGTGTTGTGTTGTCAATGAACAACTGCACACACATTGTCATAATTTATTCATTTTATTTAAACCTCATCTTTTTTAAATGACATTTCTCTCTATTTATTGGTGACATTCTTTGAGAAACTGTAAATAAAAGTTTTTTCAGATTCAATTCTCTCTCTCTCTCTCTCTCTCTCTCTCTCTCTCTCTGTCATGCCTCCATGATTATATATTACAGGTGCATCTCAATAAATTAGAATGTCGCGGAAAAGTTTATTTATTTCACTCTCTCAACTAATTAGAATACTTCATAAGACCAATAAAAAACATTTTTAGTGAATTGTTGGCCTTCTGGAAAGTATGTTCATTTACTGTACATGTACTCAATACTTGGTAGGGGCTCCTTTTGCTTTAATTACTGCCTCAATTGGGCGTGGCATGGAGGTGATCAGTTTGTGGCACTGCTGAGGTGGTATGGAAGCCCAGGTTTCTTTGACAGTGGCCTTCAGCTCATCTGCATTTTTGGGTCTCTTGTTTCTCATTTTCCTCTTGACAGGTCTGGTGAGTTTGCTGGCCAGTCAAGCACACCAACACCATGGTCATTTAACCCACTGTTGGTGCTTTTGGCAGTGTGGGCAGTGCCAAATCCTGCTGGAAAATGAAATTAGCATCTTCAAAAAGCTGGTCAGCAGAAGGAAGCATGAAGTGCTCCAAAATTTCTTGGTAAATGGGTGCAGTGACTTTGGTTTTCAAAAAACACAATGGACCAACACCAGCAGATGACATTGCACCCCAAATCATCACAGACTGTGGAAACTTAACACTGGACTTCAAGCAACTTGGGCTATGAGCTTCTCCACCCTTCCTCCAGACTCTAGGACCTTGGTTTCCAAATGAAATACAAAACTTGTTCTCATCTGAAAAGAGGACTTTGGACCACTGGGCAACAGTCCAGTTCTTCTTCTCCTTAGCCCAGGTAAGGCGCCTCTGACGTCGTCTGTGGTTCAGGAGTGGCTTAACAAGAGGAATACGACAACTGTACAACATCTGTGTGTGGTGCCTTTTGATGCCTTGACCCCAGCCTCAGTCCATTCCTTGTGAAGTTCACTCAAATTCTTGAATGGATTTTGCTTGACAATCCTCATAAGGCTGCGGTTCTCTCGGTTGGTTGTGCATCTTTTTCTTCCACACTTTTTCCTTCCACTCAACTCTATTAACATGCTTGGATACAGCACTCTGTGAACAGCCAGCTTCTTTGGCAATGAATGTTTGTGGCTTACCCTCCTTGTGAAGGGTGTCAATGATTGTCTTCTGGACAACTGTCAGGTCAGCAGTCTTCCCCATGATTGTGTAGCCTAGTGAACCCAACTGAGAGACCATTTTGAAGGCTCAGGAAACCTTTGTGTAATACTCCTGGACAGAAGTAAAATAAAAGAAGATAGAGTCTGCTGTGATGGCTTCTCGTCTCTTCATTTGCAACGAATGAAGCACATCACGGGCGCGCACCAAACTATTGTGCGATGACGTCATGACGCAGATATGCCAAATGAAAATAATTAATTTAGGAAATGCACAAAACATACTTTACTTCTCATAATACACAAATAATGAATTAAATACTATTTTACAAAATTAGAAAAATACTATTAACAATATATTAACTTTGAGAATTTAATCACCATATCACATTTGCAGGTGTTTTGAGTTGATTAGCTGATTGGCATGTCACCATATTCTAATTAGTTGAGAGAGTGAATTGGTGGGTTTTTGTTAAATGTGAGCCAAAATCATCACAATTAAACGAACCAAAGACTTAAACTACTTCAGTCTGTGTGCATTGAATTTATTTAATACACGAGTTTCACAATTTGAGTTGAATTACTGAAATAAATGAACTTTTCCACGACATTCTAATTTAATGAGATGCATCTGTATATTAGTAATCTGTTGTAAAACTTTATATTGTGACTCGCCCGTAATAAAACTGATGATTCTATTTCTGATTTATTTCGGCTTGTGGTCAGATTAATATATTTATTTAATCAAAAAGTTATCGGATCGGATCGAGTTGAGCACAACTACATTTGGAAAACTCTTAACGCTTTTGGTTTTATCTCAGATTTTATCTCCAAAGTACAAATTTTATATTGTGACATCAAAAGTGTACTGAAACTCAATGGTGGCTTACGTACTCCGTTTAAGGTGTGTAGGGGGGTAAGGCACGGCTGCTCTCTCTCAGGGATGCTTTACACTCTAGCCATTGAACCCTTCCTTAATAGGCTAAGAGCTAAAATAAAAGGTTTCTTAATCCCTGACTGCAAAAACGTGATCCTCCTGTCAGCCATGACGCAGACGACATCATACTAATGGTCACACTAATCATTAACAACCTGGTAGCATCATCTCTGTGGCACAAAATAGCATGTTTTTTAGCTGCAAACCAGTGACCAGTACCATTTTAAGGTCCTTCGGGGACATGCAACTGGACAAAGCACTATTTTAAATGAACCCGGAGAGACTGGACAACGTAAAGCTGCCTGCTTTTTTATCACAACCTGTTTAAAATCTGGAGACTTTTTAAGGTGCGAAGAGCCACAGCCACAGACTCTCTTCACTGGCTGCTTCAGGAGGCTCTGGTATACAGGGCACACCTGGACATCAGGGACTCTTCACTATCACAGTCTCTCCTCGCGTCTGGTGTCACCACCCTCAAACACCTGGTGGACATCGCTGGTCCTCACCTAAAGAACGTTGATGGAGTAGGTGCTCGGCTAGGCGTGAGGTCAAAGAGAGAATGGTCTCTCACTCTCATTCTCTCTATCTCTCTCTCTCTCTCTCTCTCTCTCTCTCTCTCTCTCTCTCTCTCTCTCTGTCTGTCTGTTGGTGTCCTCTAGTGGAAGGTGGAAATGGTACAATACATGAAGGTGCACATGAAATGTCTCCATGATTATATTTTATATTAATAATCTGTTGTAAAACTTTATATTGTGACTCGCCCGTAATAAAACTGATGATTTTATTTCTGATTTATTTCAGCTTGTGGTCAGATTAATATATTTATTCAATCAATCATTACACACTGGACAATAAATACAAAACACAGAGCTATCAGTATGAAATTACACTGATCAAACTCAGAAATGTTGAATATAGATTGATATATATATGTTATATATATGAATATAGATAATTGTGAATAAATAATTAATTTATTTTTTAAATTATATTAATTATAAATAATTACATTTTAAAAATAAAAGCAGCCAACTCCAAAGGAAACTTATGGATGGAAAGATCTTTAATAAAAACCTACAAAATAGATGAAATAGAGTTGAAATGCTCAGAACACATTCAGTCCATTCGTTCTTCACGATCATGCCACAGGTTCTCATCATCATCATCGCCTTAGATATCTTTCCTTTGCACGGTGTATCCATCCCTGGCAGTCCTCTGCACCTATTGCCAGACACCCAGCATTCATTGCCTCCAGGGGGGACATCTGCTCATACGGCCGGTCATCATACACCTTCCATCTCCAAGAAATTGCATCATCATACAGGGATTTGCTGCAAACCATTCATGCACAAGGCGAGAGTGGTGGAAGGCAACGTTGTCCCAAATCATGACATACAGGGTCATGCCAGGCCTCAACAGCCCTCTCTCTTCAGGTGGAAGCAGTCTTTCATTCATTGCACTGAGAAACGTGATGAGGCGTTCTGTATTGTATGGGCCGATAGTTGGTATGTGGCAAAGGACACAATCACTGGAGATGACAGCACGCATGGTGATATTGGTGCCCCTCTGACCTGGCACTTTAACTTTAACTCTTACTCTCCTTCTATGACCTCTCACTCTCCTTCTATGACCTCTTACTCTCCTTCCATGACCTCTTAATCGCCTTCCATGACCTCTTACTCTCCTTCCATGACCTCTTACTCTCCTTCCATGACCTCTTACTCTGCTTCCATGACCTCTTATTCTCCTTCCATGACCTCTTACTCTCCTTCCACTGCCTCTTACTCTCCTTCTATGACCTCTCACTCTCCTTCCATGACCTCTCACTCTCCTTCCATGACCTCTCACTCTCCTTCCATGACCTCTTACTCTCCTTCCATGACCTCTTACTCTCATTCTATGACCTCTTACTCTCCTTCCACTGCCTCTTAATCGCCTTCCATGACCTCTTACTCTCCTTCCATGACCTCTTACTGTCCTCCCATGACCTCTTACTCTCCTTCCATGACCTCTTACTCTCCTTCCATGACCTCTTACTCTCCTTCTATGACCTCTTACTCTCCTTCCATGACCTCTTACTCTCCTTCTATGACCTCTCACTCTCCTTCCATGACCTCTTACTCTCCTTCCATGACCTCTTACTGTCCTTCCATGACCTCTTACTCTCCTTCCATGACCTCTTACTCTCCTTCCATGACCTCTTACTCTCCTTCCATGACCTCTTACTCTCCTTCTATGACCTCTTACTCTCCTTCCATGACCTCTTACTTTCCTTCTATGACCTCTCACTCTCCTTCCATGACCTCTCACTCTCCTTCCATGACCTCTTACTCTCCTTCCATGACCTCTTACTCTCCTTCTATGACCTCTTACTGTCCTTCCATGACCTCTCACTCTCCTTCCATGACCTCTCACTCTCCTTCCATGACCTCTCACTCTCCTTCCATGACCTCTTACTCTCCTTCCATGACCTCTTACTCTCCTTCTATGACCTCTTACTGTCCTTCCATGACCTCTCACTCTCCTTCCATGACCTCTCACTCTCCTTCCATGACCTCTTACTCTCCTTCCATGACCTTTTACTCTCCTTCCATGACCTCTTACTCTCCTTCCATGACCCCTTACTCTCCTTCCATGACCTCTTAATCGCCTTCCATGACCTCTTACTCTCCTTCCATGACCTCTTACTCGCCTTCCATGACCTCTTACTGTCCTTCCATGACCTCTTACTCTCCTTCCATGACCTCTTACTCTCCTTCTATGACCTCTTACTCTCCTTCCACTGCCTCTTACTCTCCTTCTATGACCTCTCACTCTCCTTCCATGACCTCTCACTCTCCTTCCATGACCTCTTACTCTCCTTCCATGACCCCTTACTCTCCTTCCATGACCTCTTAATCGCCTTCCATGACCTCTTACTCTCCTTCCATGACCTCTTACTCTCCTTCCATGACCTCTTACTCTCCTTCTATGACCTCTTACTCTCCTTCCATGACCTCTTACTCTCCTTCCATGACCTCTCACTCTCCTTCCATGACCTCTCACTCTCCTTCCATGACCTCTTACTCTCCTTCCATGACCTTTTACTCTCCTTCCATGACCTCTTACTCTCCTTCCATGACCTCTTACTCTCCTTCCATGACCTCTTACTCTCCTTCTATGACCTCTTACTCTCCTTCCATGACCTCTCACTCTCCTTCCATGACCTCTTACTCTCCTTCCATGACCTCTTACTCTCCTTCCATGACCCCTTACTCTCCTTCCATGACCTCTTAATCGCCTTCCATGACCTCTTACTCTCCTTCTATGACCTCTCACTCTCCTTCCATGACCTCTCACTCTCCTTCCATGACCTCTCACTCTCCTTCCATGACCCCTTACTCTCCTTCCATGACCTCTTAATCGCCTTCCATGACCTCTTACTCTCCTTCCATGACCTCTTACTCTCCTTCCATGACCTCTTACTCTCCTTCTATGACCTCTTACTCTCCTTCCATGACCTCTCACTCTCCTTCCATGACCTCTTACTCTCCTTCCATGACCTCTTACTCTCCTTCCATGGCCTCTTACTCTCCTTCCATGACCTCTCACTCTCCTTCCATGACCTCTTACTCTCCTTCCATGACCTTTTACTCTCCTTCCATGACCTCTTACTCTCCTTCCATGACCTCTTAATCTCCTTCCATGACCTCTTCTTAAATTAAAAATAGTTACTAAAAATGTTTGAACACGTTCAAATAGTTGGTTATATATATATATATATTTATATTATATATATCCATTATATATATAGTCAGTGTTGGGAATGTTACTTTGGAAATGTAATAGGTTACAGATTATAAATGATCCTATTTAAAATGTAATACGTAGTGATAACTTTTCAATGACTTTATAAAAGTAAAGGAACTGATTGCATTTGAAGACCAATAATTGCCGCATGGATCTGCAGATCCGTCAAATTTGTCTAGAAGCACCATGCGCAGTGATTCACAACGTGGCACTGGTGCGGGGGGGTTGGGTGATGTGGCTTGGGTTGGAGATTGTTACTGCAGCTGGAGGTTTTCAGCCTGAAGCACCGCCACCTGATTCTGATACTCGTGAATGAGCGCGCCTTGGTGGAATAGTGCGGCTTGATAATCCGCTGGACTCAGCTGAGGCGAAGTGTCCTGTGAGGGATCACTCGAGGCGGAAGGTGTAGACTCCATCATGCAGATATTTATTAAAGACGTTAGGCAAACTCGTGGTCGTAAAACAAGCGAGGTTCAAAAAGCCGGAACACCAGAAAGAAAACAAACCAATCCAAAAAAAGAGAGAACGAGAGAACGATCCCTCACCTACACCTATGCGTGTGCGCTGCTTATATGTCCATGTGGGAACAATGAAGCGAGTCACATGATCGTCTCAAAACTCGGGGATAGGCTCCCTCTGGTGTTCAGAGCTCAGACGGGACGTGACACCAACACTGTTTGAGTGTGTGTGTGTGTGTGTGTGTGTGTGTGTGTGTGTGTGTGTGTGTGAATTAGTGTGTGTGTGTGTGTGTGTGTGTGTGAATTAGTGTGTGTGTCTATGTAAATGTGTTTGTGTGCGTCTTTGTGTGTGTGTGTGTGTCTTTTTGTGTGAGTGATTGTTTGTGTCTGCCTTTGTGTGTGTCTTTGTGTGTGTGTGTGTGTGTGTGTGTATGTGTGTGTGTGTGTTTGTGTGTGTGTGTGTGTTTGTGTGTGTGTGTGTGTGTGTGTGTGTGTGAATTTGTGTGTGTGTCTGTGTAAATGTGTGTGTGTGTCTTTGTGTGTGTGTGTGTGTGTGTGTGTGTGTTTATGTGTGTGTGTGTTTGTGTGTTTGTGTGTGTGTGTGTGTGTGTGAATTTGTGTGTGTGTCTGTGTAAATGTGTGTGTGTGTGTCTTTGTGTGTGTGTGTGTGTGTGTGTGTGTGTGTGTGTGTGTCTTTTTGTGTGAGTGATTGTTTGTGTCTGCCTTTGTGTGTGTCTTTGTGTGTGTGTGTGTGTCTGTGTAAATGTGTGTGTGTGTCTTTGTGTGTGTGTGTGTGTGTGTGTTTGTGTGTGTGTGTGTGTGTTTGTGTGTGTGTGTGTGTGTGAATTTGTGTGTGTGTCTGTGTAAATGTGTGTGTGTGTCTTTGTGTGTGTGTGTGTGTGTGTGTCTTTTTGTGTGAGTGATTGTTCGTGTCTGCCTTTGTGTGTGTCTTTGTGTGTGTGTGTGTGTGTGTGTCTGTGTGTCTGTGTGTGTGTGTGTGTGTGTGTGTCTGTGTGTGTGTGTGTGTGTGTGTGTGTGTGTGTGTGTCTGTGTGTGTGTGTGTGTGTGTGTGTGTGTCTGTGTGTGTGTGTGTGTGTGTGTGTGTGTCTGTGTGTGTGTGTGTGTCTTTGTGTGTGTGTGTCTGTGTGTGTGTGTGTGTGTGTGTGTGTGTGTGTGTGTGTGTGTGTGTGTGTGTGTGAATGGATTTTGTAAAGTAAAGCAGAAGTATTTTCAAAATCTGAACCGTTTGATCCCCTCTGCAGATATCTTTGTGGCGTCTCAGATGTTCAGAGTTCAACATTTAAACAAACAAACAAACAAAAAGCTTTACTTTTATTTCTTTTTTGTCTGCATGGTTTATTCTTATCACTTAAGCACCGGAGCGGTTCGTGGTGATAAATACAGGAAGTGAAGGTAAAATAAATAAATAAATAAATAAATAAATAAATAAATAAATAAATAAATAAAGGTAATAATCTTGACTGATGTTTATTATGTATGAATATAATGTGTAATAAATATGTAATAGTGCTCACATCCCCCCAGAAAGGACGTGACACGAGTCAGCAGGTTGTTGTGAGCGAGGAGGATTTTATTAATGATCACTGGTTAATCACACAATAAAGCATTTTAGTGATACAGCAGGGATATAAGATATAGAGAGATATAAAGCAGCAGTATAGTACTGACACACACACACACACACACACACACACACACACACTACTTGTCCAATTCTTTCTCATTACATTTTGATGAAATTCTGTGTAAATAAGCGACAAGCAGAGATCGTTAATATGATGACCGAATGGAGTGTATATTTATATCTATAAAAAAAAGTGTTTGTAAAATGTATTAGATTGAAATGACCTTCGTCCATCAGCTGTGCTCGTTTTCTTCATACCTGCACTGACCTGTTTGCAGCGTGACTCTATCCGTGTTTTCCGTCACACTTTTCTCCTTCACAACCAATTTGCTTTAGTTTTTCGGTTTTGTTTTGCTCGGCCCGGTCTCGGCCCGACGGAGATTAACGCCAGAACATTTGGCAGTTGTGTCGTTCTTAGAAGCCTGTCGAATGATTTCTGCACACACGGATATCACCACAAACTGTTTTAGTAAAGCTTCTTACACGTTAATCCTTCTTATTACGTGAAAAAAAAAAAAAAACATTCTTAAAAAACCAAGACAAATCCATTTAAAAAAAAAAGAAAATCTCTGAATTTTCCCAGCTTTCCATACACGGCGGTGTAAAAGCCACAGAGCTGATGGCACGCGGACGACTCGAGTCGATAAGAAAACAGTCGCACAGTGTTTTAGAAGAGAAGTATTGAAATCTGGTTTATTTTTCAAAACAGATCAAATCAAACACTCGGGCTTTTTGGACTCATGAGATCATTTATTGACCTTTGTTGTTTGTTTTTGTTGTTTGTTTTTGTTGTTTGTTTTTGTTGGTTTTTTTTCATCATTTTCTCCAGCTTGAGTTTAGCTTTCACTCCACAGCTATTGCGCGTTACTATGCAGTTAAAACATCGCTTGCAGAAATAGTAATAATCATAAATGCCTTGATTATGCTCTACTCCCACTGGCTAAATAAACACACATGTAATTGGCCCCAGTGATGTCAGGGACTCGAGGGGGTCGGAGGTCGTCTAGCCATCGAAGCCCAGATCCTTGTAGAAGCAGCCTATGTCGTTGATGACGGCATTCAACACCCTCCTCAGAGATTCTCGTCTGGCCTCGTTGAGTATGCCGTTCTCCGTGAACACGTCCGCGATGATCTGAGAGAGAGAGAATATTAGAGGTGCTCTAGTTGAGGCACAGTGTGGGTTTGTTCTGGGTTCACTGGTTTCCCTCCCACCTCCCAGTCTCCCAGTCACAGGTGGACTGGCTCTAAAATTTCTCCTAAGCCTGAATGTGTGTGTGTGTGTGTGTGGTTGCTTATTAGCTGTTCTTAATTTAGCTACACACATTCACCAAATAGAAGTGTTATTAATAAGGTAAAGATTCGTACCCACTGGACCAGTACAAGTGCAGCAAGAAGAGAGAAAGAGATAGAGAGAGAGAGAGAGAGAGAGAGAGAGAGAGAAAGATGATTGCTACCTGGAAGTTGTCCTCCTTGATCTTGTTTTGTTTGGCGTCGGTTGTAGCCCATTGTTCCAGGATGTCAGCATGCTGTCCTTTTGCCTTGATCAGCTCGCTCAGTTTCTTCAAGACAGTCTCCCCATGCTCATTAACTGCATTATTTTGTGCCAGCTCATGCTGTTTGATATCCTTTAAGTTAGGGAAGAGTTCCTGGGTTTCAGGGTGCTTCTTAAACAGACTGCAAACAGAGTGAAACAGCGCGAGTCATAACCGAGTAGCTTTTATAAATCAGAATCAGAATGTGTTTTATTGCCAAGTATGCTCACACATACAAAGAATTTTTTTTGGTGCTGCAGAATACACAGACATAAACTATAATATAGAAAAATATAGAAAATATAGAAATATGAGATATAGGGAAATATAAATAGGATGCTCATGTACAGGTGGCATATACATGTGCAAAATGTGCAGCTCAGGAGCAAGGTATGAGTGTGGCTCAGTGAGATGAGGTGTAACAGTATTGCACTTATACATACATGTGTATATAGATTATTGTATTGCACTGGGGGAGATGGCAGACAGATTAATTGTTCAGGAGATGAATGGCTCAAGGGAAGAAACTGTTCTTGTGTCTGGATGTCCTGGTGTTTACTGCCCTGTAGCACAGACCGGAGGGTAAAAGTTCAAAGAGAGGGTGGGCCGGGTGTGTGGGGTCCAGAGTGATTCTACCTGCACGTTTCTTCATTCTGGATGTGTAAAGTTCTTGGAGAGTGGGCAGGTGGGCTCCAAAAATCTCAGCAGTCCTGACCATCCGTTGTAGTCTTCTAATACCTGATTTGGTGGCTGAGCCGAACCAGACAGTAATAGACGTACATAGGACAGACTCAATGACAGTTGATTAGAACTGTGTTAACAGCTCCTGTGGCAGGTTGTACTTCCTCAGCTGTCAAAGAAAGAACAGCCTCTGCTGGGCTTATTTGACAATGGAGTCAATGTGTCTTTCCCACTTCAGGTCCTGGGCGATTGTAGAGCCCAGGAATCTGAATGACTCCACAGTAGCCACAGTGCTGTTCATGATGGTGAGGGGGGGTAATGCTGGAGGGTTCCTCCTGAAGTCCACTACCATCTCTACTGTTTTGAGCGTGTTCAGCTCGAGGTTGTTGAGACTGAACCAGCCAGCCAACTGTTCAACCTCCTGTCTATACACAGACTCGTCAACATCGCTGATGAGGCCAATGACCGTGGTGTCGTCTGCAAACTTATGAAGCGTGACAGAGGGGTCTGTAGCAGTGCAGTCATTTGTGTACAGTGAGAAGAGTAGTGAGGATAACACACATCCCTGAGAAGCGCCAGTGCTGATGGTGAGGGAACCAGATGTAAGCTTCCCAAACCTCACTTGCTGTTGCCTGTCTGTCAGGAAGTTTGTAATCCACTGACAGATAGGGGTGGGCACAGAAATCTTCATCAGTTTGGTCTGGAGAAGATCAGGGATGATGGTGTTGAAGGCCGAGCTGAAGTCTACAAACAGGATCCTTGCATAATTTCCTGGTCTATCGAGGTGTTGCAGAATATGGTGCATTCCCATATTGACTGCAGTGATCAGAGAGTCCTAAAGCTGCACGTGGGACAGCGTGATATGTGTCCTTTACAGTGGTGTAACAGTGGTCCAGTGTATTAGTGTCTCTGGTTGCGCATGAGATGTGCTGTCTGTATTTTGGAAGTTGACGAATGAGGTTAGCTTTATTAAAGTGCCGTATAATAATAATAAGTGAGTCTGGGTGTTGTTGCTCCGAGTCTGCGATGTGGTCGGCAAGCTGTTGCAGCACGGTATTGACGCATGCTTGCGGTGGGATGTAAACACTGACTAGAATAAACGAGGAAAACTGCCGTGGCGAGTAGAAAGGCCTGCAGTTAATGAAGAACGCTTCTAAGTTGGGACAGCACTTCTTCATCAGCGTTGTTACATCAGATGTAAAAACTGATGTAAAAACACGTCCCACTGCCTCTCGTTGTCCCTGATGATTCAGCATCACGGTCTCCTCTGAACAGCTGGAAACCAGGCAGATGTAGCGCGCTGTCCAGAATGGCTTCATGCAGCCAAGTTTCCGTGAAACACAAAGCAGCGGAATTAGAAAAGTCCTTGATAATCTGTGTCATGAGAAGCAGTTCATCAGTTTTGTTTGAAAGACAGCGGACATTCGCCAGATGTATGCTCGGCAGCGAAGTTCTAAAGCCAAGCTCACGGAGTTTGACAAGCACACCCGCTCGTTTCCCTCTCTTGTGTCTCCTCGTGCACTTGTAGAGCGCAGCTGCGTCTCCGATAAGATGTCCAACAAAACGTCTGAATAGTCGAAAACCGGTGTAAAATTATCAGGTATGCTCTGCCGAAGGTACAGCAGTTCCTCCCTGGTGTAACTGATCGGGAAAGAGAGACACAAAACATGACAAACAAACAAAAGTAACAAAAAAACATGAGAGCTCCACACTGAGGCTGCCATCCGCAGCGCCATGTTGAAAGATCAGGAGGACTGTAAACAGTGGAGTGTAAATGGACAGAGCGTCGGAAATTCACTGATGCTGGTATTAAAGGTTAGAGATGACAGTTGACCAGTGGCTGAAGTTCACAACAGCCTGCAGAACCACAGTACGGGAACTGAAAGCACTCTGTTCCTCTGGTAGAAAAGTTGCAAAAGTTGGTAGCTTTGCTAAAAGCTATGATTTTCAGTGATTCTACACACAACACTACAATCAATTGTCACCATCCCGAGGTGTGGATTTTCCCGATCTCACCCGGACCCTGTTTATCTGAAGTATGCAGGAGCTATGTATTATCGCTCTCATTCTCCATCTCCAATCGTCTGCCGCCGCCCCCTGATATCTCTGTCTTCCTGCTCCTATCTAAAATCTACATTTTTTCCCCCAGAGTTGCTGAACCCATCGGGATGCTTGCACTTTCCTGCAGTTTCTTCATGTATCCTCTGCAGATGGCTGAATTGTTTGCAGCGTTAATGAGCATGTTTCTATCTTCAGTAATAAATCAATTCACAAATGCAAACTACAAACATAGAACATCAATGTTTTTATTTTCCAAAAAAATGTTTTGGCTTGGTACTGACCGGGTCAAGACTTCTCCTCCATATCCAGGATAGTCGGCTTCCACCTTGGGCCAGATCTCCAGAATTGCGTTGAAGTCAGCCATTATCTGCAGACCCGCGCAATAGCACGCAGTTAAAACCTGGAGGTCATGAAGGGACAAAGCACCTGTCTACAAACGACCTACTGAACTGACCACCAAAAAAACATTCTAGTTAGTCAGTGTATAAAGTCCTCAGGTTTAATATCAAACATTTTAAGCAACATGTTAAAACAGGTTGACCTCTGAGGAAATTTGAGTAAGGATCCAGAGTAGAATTACGCCTCTCTCTCCCTCTCTCTCTCTCTCTCTCTCTCTCTCTCTCTCTCTCGCTCTCTGTCTCTCTCTCTCTCACACACACACACACACACACACACAAAGGCAATCATGCAACATACTCAAAAACTGTATCATATCTGCACATCTTTCACAAAACTAACAGAAAAGTTTCATTATTTTTATATTGTTCCTTAAATTAAAAATGAAACTAAAATGAAAAATATGGTTAGAAAATTGTGGGTTATTCTGTAAAACTGATGACAAATCAGACCCTGAGCCAGCTCTCTCTCTCTTTCAGTTCAGTTTTCTCTTCTTACTTTCTCTCCTACTGTGTGTGTGTGTGTGTGTGTGTGTGTGTGTGTGTGTGTGTGTGTGTGTGTTCACGTTTAATACACTTTGAAAAATATCTATGACCTTTGAAACAGGTCTAGTCTTATTAATTTATTAATTTATTCATTTAGCTGCAGTCTCATTTTGTGCATTCCCACTTATCCCTTTGACCTTCCCTTGTGTTTTCCGGGGAAAGTCCTAATTTCATATTTTTTTGAAGGAAGGCTTTTGATTCCTGAATACAGGCAGAAATTAAAACTCTGCAAACCTGTTGTGAGAACATCAAAGAAGTGGACCAGTGAGGCTGTGGGGGAACTTCAGGGGTGTTTGGACTGTACAGACTGGGATGTTTTTAGGTCTACCACCAACAGTCTGGATGAGTACACAGACACTGTGACGTCCTACATTTACTACTGTGAGGACAGCATCATTCCAACATGCACCAGGGTGAGTTATAACAATGTCAAACCCCGGTTCACAGCCAAACTCAGACGGCTCAGGTCAGAGAAAGAGGCCGCATTCAGAAGTGGGGACAAAGGAAAATACAAGGAGGCTAAGTACAGATTTAGCGAGGAGGTGAGAAGAGCTAAAACAGAGCATGGTGAGAGAATGAAACAGCAATTCCAAACCAACGACTCTGCCTCTGTCTGGAAAGGGCTTAAAGCGATCACCAATTACAAGCCTAGACCCACACTCTGTGAATGACCTGCGACTGGCCAACAGCCTGAATGAGTACTACTGCCTCTTTGAAAGACAATGGAACAGTCCTGTTCTCAACAACTTACACAACATACGTAAGTAAAGATTTCCGACGTGAATATTTCGTTCATCAAAATCCAATGTGTGAGTTAATTTTGTTTCCATTTTTTGAGCCGTGTGCATTAAACACCTCCTACGTTTTCAGCCACCTAGCATGTGTCCTACTTCATACTTGTAACAGCACGCTAGATGTAAGACTTCTTTGTCTCCAGTGCAAATCCCCTTATACCCTCCCCTCCAAAAGTACTGGAACAACAAAGTCGTTTCCTTTGTTTATGATCTGCACTGAAGACTTCTTTGTTTGAGATCAAAAGCTGAATATAAGGAAATTAGATCAAAAAGCAAAAGATTTGGCCTTGACTTTCATTTGTATATATTAGGGCTGTCAAAATTAACGCGTTAACGCAAATTCATTTTAACAGCACTAATTTTATTAACGCGCGATTAACGCAGTGCGCATTTTCTGTTTGACCCTTGGCCTTGCCCATACTTTGGGAAATAGAGATGCAGCAGCAAACAGAAATGGAGAAAGAAAAAGGTCTTCTGAACGGAAAATTCTTATATAAAACTATGTCTTGGTTCTGTCTACAAGACAAAAGTTATCTGCATATCTGAATTATCACCGCAGCACGTCAAGTTTAAAATATCACTTGATGGCGAAGCAGAGAGCAGAGAGCTCTCCTGCCCCTCGCCAAAGGAGACGGATGGACAACTCATGCTAAATGTTTGGCTACAGCATGGAGGCCAGTTAATGCAGTGGAAGACGAGGGTCTACTTGAAATTATTTGCATCGCATCTAACGATTATACATATGAACTACCTTCAAGAGCCATTGTTACTGTTGCTCTGTTTCATTATTTTTCATTCATTCATTCATTGTCTGCCGCTTATCCGAACTACACTCGGGTCATGGGGAGCCTGTGCCTATCTCAGGCGTCATTGGGCATCAAGGCAGGATACACCCTGGATGGAGTGCCAACCCATCGCAGGGCACACACACACTCTCATTCACTCACGCAATCACACACTACGGACAATTTAGAGATGCCAATCAACCTACAATGCATGTCTTTGGAGTGGGGGAGGAAACCGGAGTACCCGGAGGAAACCCCCGAGGCACGGGGAGAACATGCAAACTCCACACACACATGGCGGAGGCGGGAATCGAACCCCCAACCCTGGAGGTGTGAGGCAAACGTGCTAACTACTAAGCCACCGTGCCCCCCCTTCATTATTTTTTTCATATGTTTAATACGCATGAACAAGTTCTTTGAAAAATATCTATGACCTTTGAAACAGGTCTAGTCTTCATGCCCTATGTTGAGTAGAAGTACATTTAAGGTAGATTTAGAATGGATAAAAATGTGCAATTAAGTTGCGATTAATCACGATTAAATATTTTAATCAATTGACAACCCTAGTATATATTATGATACGTAATACACACCATACATTGTCTTGAATTTCTATTTATTTATTTATTTTTTGTCCTATCCCGTCACATTAATGATTATTTGGGACCGTAAACCCTAACTCTAGCCTCAGTAGTATTCAGTTTGGTTCAAACAGTTTACGTACACATTAACCGAGGTCATCTGAGGTCGAGAGTGAGGCAATACTCCAACTCCTGTATAAATTGAAGTGAAACTCTAAACTTATCCCCTGTCCTCAATAATAAATCCCTTCATCTTTTCTGGTTAAACCTTTTGTGTGGCTAGTATGAACAAAGAAATGAATGGATAAACCAAAGAATGAATGAAGGAATAAATGAATGAAGGAATAAATTGATGAATGAATGAATGAATGAATGGATGGATGAATGGCTCAAAAGTAAAAGAAAAAGTGAAATGTATTTATATTTGGTCCATACTAACTGTTAACTCTCTCTCTGTCTCTCTCTCTCTCTGTCTCTCTTACGCTTTTAGACAACAGTTGTCCAGATTTGGTAAACTAGTCTCGCCCATGGAAATGATACCAGCAGGCTGTAAAGAACCGGAACTTAGACATATTGTCTCCTATAGGAGACATGTGTACATGATTTTAAATAAAAGGGATGAAGACATAAATATCACATTCAAAATAAATGAAAACAGAGAGTAATTTGTCAGTTTTTTGACTTCTATACAAGAGGGGCACTTAATTAGGAATTGTCCAGAAAAAGAGGCGACAGGCAACCAGGAGACAGAAATGACTAAAGAAAACAACAAAGAAAGTGATCAGATTAATGATAAACAGGACAGTGGAGAGGACAGCGGTAACACTAAGGGTCAAGAAAAAGGAAAAACGCTGAGAAGGAAACAGACCCGATGGAGACAGAAAGAGAAAACCCCCAAGTTCCTGTGAGTGAGAACACCATACAGAACACACAACTGACTAACAGTCAAAGTAACAAGGAGTGTTCAGGTACAGAAAACACTGACATGGCCATAGACGATGCTGGTTTTACTCTGGTCAGGTCAAAGAGAAAGTCTAAAACAGGAAACAGTGGGCCTCAGACAAGAAAGAAAGGACTAGTTGAAATTGAAAAAGAAAATCAAGTCATAAACGGTCAGGAACTGGAAATCAAATCTAGCAGTGACCACGACACCAACGCAGAAATGGAAAGTGATGAAGACGGACGAAACAGTGATGGATACACAGGTGGATATAAAGCAAGAGAGATAAACGGTTTCTTCAGAAGAAAGAAAAAAAAAGAATCCGAGTAGACCAGTACTTCCCCAATAAACAGGACTTTGTGGCTACGGCCATAATAAAAGAAAGTCACAGGGACTTACTCACCAGGAAATATTCAGATTAAAGAAGTTCGTAAGCAGGACCAGACAAGATCTGCTGTGTGACGACGAGGAGAGTGTTTAAAACAAACCCTGTAGAATGTTACTTTCCCTTCTCTATTTTTTCTCATGACTGATTTTAACATCGCTTCCTTAAATATACGGGGGGAGGGATGTAAGGAAACGGACAGAACTGTATGAATTGATTAGATTAAAACACATAGACGTGACATTCACGTTCCTTTCTTTACTGAATGATGCTAATTTTATTGAGTCTTTTAGATTTTTCTGGACCTCTTTTAGAAAAGAGAGACTTGTCCTCCTGCAGACAGTGGTGGGACCATGGGAAGGTTTTAATCCAGCAGCTCTGTCAGCAGTACACTGCCAAGGTCACAAGGGACATCACCAAGTCTTTAAGGGAACTGGAGATAGAAATAGTGGAACTCCAGACTTTAACTGAGTCAACAGGAAACAGAGGACATTTTAAGAACTTCAAAGCAAAAAAAGCATTAATGATAGATCTAAACACAGGGTGCTCTGGTGAGATCACGGTTTAAAGGAGCTAACGAAATGGACGCTCCATCACAGTTTTTCTTTGGACTGGAAAAAAAGAACGGACAGAGCAGACTCATGCACACACTACACACAGAGGACGGGCGACACATAACAAACAGTAATGACATCAGACAGTATGCCACAAACTTCTACATAGACCTCTACAAGAGTGACTACAGTGACAACAAGGAGCTGCTGGATGTTTTCTATCGAGGACTTCCAAAGGTTTCTCCAGAGGACAACGCTGTACTGGAAGGACCGCTGGTCCTGGAGGAGCTGCAGGCCACCTTGAACTCAATGGCTGGAGGAAAAGCGCCAAGAATTGATGGCCTACCAGCGGAATTCTACAAGGAGCTCGGAGAAGATCTGCTGGAGGTTCTCGATGAAAGCTGCAAAGAAATGCGTCTACCCCTGAGCAGCCGAAGAGCGGTGATCACCTTCTCCCCAAGAAAAGGGATTTACAGGATATTAAAACCTGCCGTCCAGTGTCACTACTCTGTACAGACTATAAAATAATGTCAAAAGCACTGGCCAATTGGCTCAGAGACATCATGGACCCAATAATCCAAGTTGAACAGACGTATTGTGTGCCCAATAGATCCATCATTGATAACGGTTCCTTGATTCGGGACATTTTGGAAGTCTCCAGTTCATTGGTAGTTGACCTTGGTCTGATTTCACTGGACCAAGAAAAAGCTTTTGACAGGGTTGAGCACCAATACCTCTGGAGAACTCTGGAGGCGTTTGGCCTCAGCCCCAGTCTTATAGCAATGATGAAGGTGATGTACCAAGACGCTGAAAGTTTACTGAAGACCAACGGAGGGTTAAGCTCTCATTCTAAAGTAAAACGGGGAATCAGACAAGGCTGCTCATCATCAGGTAAGTTCTACACTTTATCAATCGAACCGTTTTTACACAGATTACGAACTTCTTTAAATGGGTTTATTTTACCAAGTTTTAACGTCCCACATGTTTTATCTGCTTACGCAGACGATATTATGGTTTTAGTACAAAATCAGAGTGAAGTCAAGATTTTAGAAAAGATAGTCTCTGATTTTAGCCTGGTGTCTTCCTCTAGAATCAACTGGAAAAAGAGTGAAGCCATTGCAGTGGAAAACTGGTCTCAGGACCTACAAAAACTACCAGGTGAACAAAAATTGAGAAAAGGAGATTTTAAATATTTAGGAATTCACTTAAATGATGAAAAGAAAAATTGGGAGGGGGTTCTAGAGAAAATGGAAGGCAGACTTAAGAAATGAGAGTGGCTCAAACCAAGCATGTCACTTAGAGGGAGGGTACTCGTGGCGAACAATTTAGTAGCCTCAACACTGTGGCATTGCTTAGCGTGCCTGGATCCCCTACGGGCCTTGTTGAGAGAATTCAGTTACTTTTAGTTAACTTTGTGTGGGACAAATTGCACTGGGTTTCTCAGAGTGTCCTCTTCCTTCCTAAACAAGAAGGAGGGCAGGGTTTGACATGTCAGAAGCAGAATCACAACCTTTCACTTTCATACCATACAAAAATACCTGATTGGATCTGATTCCCTGGTATGGAGCGATGTCATGAGTTTTATATTGAAAGAAATCAGTGGTTTTAGTTGTAATCGTACCTTGTTTTTAATGGATCCAACAGTTCTTAATGTTTTTAACATGTCTCATTTTTATAAAAGTGTTTTTAAAACATGGGCTCTGATCGAGTGTGGATCCCAAGGCCCTGCGGTCTTGCTGTTTTGGCTCCTGGAAGAGCCGTTAGTGGGAGGAGGACGATTGGACATTAAGGACAGTTCTTCAAGTCTCACACAAACTCTAGAACTGGAAACTGAGGAAACTAGTGGACACTGCAGGACTGGATTTTAAGGACAGCTCAGGAACTTGGGCTACGGTCACTACGGCACACGGAAGTCATTATCAAAAAATGAACCAATACTCTGTCGAAAGAGGAACTGAACTTAATAAAGGAATATCATGAGGGAACAGAAACACCGGATAAAGGTGACCACTTTCCTGAACTGGAACGTTTACCCAAACTAAACAGTTTTAATGGTTGTCTTGATACGGACAAAGGACATGCTTTACCAAGGAAAAGAAATGTACAGATGCTGTGTAAAAGCTGTAAATAAAAGAAAGCTGAATAAGAGATCAGACACAGTGTGGAGAAAAACACTTGGAATTTTAGATGATGTTAAGCTAGCATGGATGCCACTTAGGAAACGAGCGGGTGATCTACAGTGGAGAATTTTACATGGAGCTGTGGGGGTTAATTTGTTTTAATTTCAAAGTTAAATCCAGATGTTTTAAAGACATGTCCCTTCTGTGCTGAAAATGAAACTGTTTATCATTGTTATTTGAAATGCAAAAGACTTAACCCTCTGTTTGAGCTGCTGAAAACTCTTTTTAACTCTTTGGGTGAAAAATGGTCCCAGGTTGCTTTTATCTTTGGAGCTGGTTATAAAAAAGCTGAGAAACAGAAATGGGAACTGATCAACTTCATTGTAGGAGAAGCAAAAATGGCTATCTGTCAGGAACAGCTGGAGAGGGCGCTGGTAGGTGAATTCCGGAAGCCTGCTTGTTTGTGTGTATTTTGTGCCACGCCCTCCCTATTGTTCGCTCTCCTCGTTGTGTCACCTGTTCCCTATTAACCTTGATGTTTTGCCCTATAAATATGGATCCCTGTGGTCCTGTCTTTGTTGGTCATTGTTCTATGTTCCATGTTCTAGGTTTTTGTTGCTGTATGTTTTGGGTCGTTAGTGTCTTGTCTAGTGTTTTAGTTAGTTTTTCCCATGTCTCCCACATATGGGAACCATGGAGGTCTGGGTTCGAGCCCCGCTTAGGGCGGGGGTGCCCGGACATTACACTAAAGTAGAGAAGAAAGGATGGATCAGTCTCATTTCTGTTTTCAGCGCTCTAGTGAAAGCTCGAGTCAAAATAGATTTAATTTTTTTTGAAGAAATGAATGATTTGAATTCTTTTATGCTGAATCGGTGTTATGCAAATGTAATCTATTTTACTGATGAAGATGAACTGGTTTTTAGCACTCCTTTACACTAAATATTTTTTTTAAACACTGTTACATTGTTGTTGTAACATGATGCTTTTATTGTAATTTATTGGTATTAATTAAAGCTTTTTCTCTTTTCTATTTTTGGTGGTGATTAAATTTATTATTTAGTGTTGTTTAGTAGGGTTGTGAATAGGTGGAGGGTGTTTGTGCACGTTTTTCTTTTTCAGGCTGTTTGCTACCTGAGCTCAGGTCAGCATGGCGGGCCCAGGGGTGGGGGGTTTTGGTTTTCTCAACGGCGTCATGGGGTGAAGGTGATGTCCTCTGTGAGTTTAGAGGAGTGCTGTCTGGCTGTAGGGGAGGTGGTGGGTCATGAGTCCATTTTGTTGGCATCCAGAATGAACCACGCTATAGTAATGTTTCTCAGCTCTGTTGAAAAGGCAACAGAGAACGAACCTGACGAGAACGAACCTGCACGAATACAACAGTTTTGTCAACAGTATGCTCTCAACAGCTCTAAAGATCTAACCCAATCTTTGAAAGCCTTAGAGACCGACATAATCAGACTGCAAGAACTAACAGAGTCTACACAAGACCAGAAATACATGGAGCTTCTTTCTAAGAGAAAGACTCAATTGGCTGACATTCTAGGGGTAAAAGGACAGGGGGCTCTGGTCCAGTCTAGGCTCAAAAATGTATATCAGATGGACGCACCATCTAAGTTTTTTTTCAGCCTAGAGAAAAAAAACGGACAAAAAAGACTAATCCTACATTCTGAGACCGGGGCATTGTTGCTAAACCCTAGGGAGATAAGAAAGAGAGCAGTTTGTTTCTATGAACAGTTCTACAGAACCGAACTCGAGCCAGGACACAAGCAGGAAAGTGCATTCTACGATAACTTACCCCAGATATCTGAAGAAGCTAACGTAGAACTCTCAGGTGCACTGAGCTTGGAGCTTGATTGAAGGAAGGCTACCTTTGAGTTGTCGCAGGTCTGTCCTCACCCTTTTACCAAAAAAAGGGGACCTTAACCGACATTAAAAACTGGCGCCCGGTTTGGCTTCTCTGTGCCGATTATACATTGCTCTCAAAGGCGCTAGCTAATAGACTGAAAAAAGTAATGGACTGCGTCATTCATCCAGACCAGATATACTGTGTCCCTAATAGGTACATCTGTGACAATGTGTCCCTGATTCGGGATATTCTTGAGGTCTCTAAGCTGCTGAACTATGACATTGGGCTGATCTTGCTAGACCAAGAAAAGGCATTTGACAGAGTTGAACATCTGCATCCGTGGAAAACCTTAGAAGCCTTTGGCTTTTGCCGCGATTTCATAAACAAAATCAGGGTTCTTTATAGTGATGTAGAAAGCAAACTCAAAGTTAATGGTGGCTTATGCACTCCGTTCAGGGTTAACAGAGGGGTAAGACAGGGAAGCTCCTTATCTGGCATGTTGTATTCTCTAGCCATTGAACCTCTTTTACAACAGATAAGGAAAAATTTACATGGCCTTCACCTACCAGATCACCAGAACGCAGTCCACTTATCTGCCTGTGCTGATGATGTGACAGTATTTATTAGCAGACAAAGTGATGTGAAATGATTAATGAGATTGTTTGATGGTTTTAATGTATTGTCCTTGGCTAAGGTAAACTGGAACAAGAGTGAAACACTGTTGTGTGGAAAGTGGACGGATGGAAAGCCAAACCTTCCTGACGGCCTGACCTGGCGAAGAGATGGTTTTAAGTATTTAGGTGTGTTTTTAGTAGATGAGGCCATTACACAGAAGAATTGGGAGGGGACTATAGAAAAAGTTAAAGGTAGACTGGAAAAATGGAAATGGATTTCACCAGAAATGTCATATAGAGGGCGTACTATAGTCATTAATAACTTAATAGCTTCTAGCTTCTGGCACAAGTTGGGCTGTGTAGATCCTCCCCCACATTTGCTGGCTGAAGTGCAAGCTGTGATGGTGAATTTCTTCTGGGACAAGCTGCACTGGGTGCCGCAGGGAGTGCTGTACCTACCCGAGGAAGAGGGTGGGCAAGGACTGATTCGTCTGCAAAGCAGGACGGCCGCCTTCCGTCTTCTGTTCGGCGTGCTCAACGCCGCAGCACTTTCCAGCTGGCAGGCAACTGCATGCACCTTACTGCACAACGCTGAGGGACTGCAGATGGATAGGAGTCTCTTTCTTATGGACCCTGCAAAGCTGGACACCAGCAAGCTACCAGGTTTCTACAAGAGTCTTTTTAAAATCTGCAACTTTTTCACCTTGCAGAAGGCCAACAGAACCCACTCTCTTCACTGGCTTCTAAAAGAACCTCTAATCCACGGAGCGTGGTGCGACATCTCAAACAGCAACTGTTTCTTTCTTGGACTTAACAGGACACTACAGGGAGCAAGGACAATCACCTTGGGGCACCTAGTAAACCTAGCAGGAGCAGACTTCAGGAACACGGAGGAGGTAGCTACATGCCTGAACATCAGATCCACACAAGCAGTTGCTCAGCTGCTGGCGAAATGGAAAGACACTCTAACAGCTGAAGAAAGGACTCTGCTATCAGATCACTGCAGCGGGACGGCTACCCCAAACACTGGAGACATCTTTCACACTGTAGCCATCCGGCCAGAACTGGAGGACTACACAGGGCCATTCTTGGAAACTGGAAAAGCTATGGTTTTAGATTTCTCACATGTCACAGGGAAAAGTTTGTATAAAGCTTGTTTCATTTTTTTTTAACAGAAAGATTTTAGACAAGAAGGTTGACACGCCCTGGCGCAATGTACTTAGACTAAACACAAATGTAAAACCAGAGTGGAGATCCCTGTATAAGCCACCGTTATCTGAAAGAGCAGGAGACCTACAGTGGAGAGTTCTGCACAGTGCCATTGCTGTTAATGCTTTTATTTCAGTTTTAAATCCTGAGGTTGGAACAGAATGTCCTTTTTGTGTAAACAGGGAAACTGCCTATCACGCTTTTACACAGTGTCTTAGATTAAAACCACTATTTATGCTTTTACAGAACCTGTTTAACTCTTTTAAGGAAACCTTTTCAATGGAGACTTTTATCTTTGGTTTTAAGTATGTTCGTAGGAAGTATTTTACTTGTCAGCTGCTAAACTTGTCAGGCGAAACTGGCCATCTACATTAGCAGGAGAAACAAAATAGAGAAAATTCTCTACCTTAGGTCATGATGTCACTGCATTGTTCACAGCATTTGTCAAATCTAGAGTACTGATTGATTTTTGTTTTTATAACTATGTGGATGATCTCGCTGCCTTTGAGATGAGATGGTGTAAAGATGATGCTTTGTGCTCTGTTACTGAAGGAAAAGTAATTTTTTCACACTTTTAAATGCCCCCTGATTTCTATCATTTTTAAAGTAACATGTACAGAATAATGTACATTTAATAATCTACAATTAATAATTTATTAATATGTTGTGTTTCAAAAATCTCTTTTAGGCAAATAGTTTCATTTATTCTTTTTGTTTGTTTGTGTGATTTGAGTGGTTTGTTGGATGTTGTTTTTGTGTGTCTTAGTGTGCATGCATGCGTGTGTATTTGGACGCGTGTGTAGTGTGTTTCCCGGTAAGGAGTGAGCCGGTATTTTGGCACACTTCGCGCCGGAAGCATGGCGAAGGTGGACAATACCATGTACGAGTCTCTCACACACAGCATGGTGTGAGGATTGCGTGCAATGCTGGCATGGAGGAGTGTGTGTGTGTTAGGTGTGTGTGTTAGGAGTGTGTGCTAGGAGTGTGTGTTAGCGGTTGGCAACTTAGTCGGGTACTGCAGCATTTTAGCGGCTTCCCGAATGAACAGTGCAATTGTGCTTTTTCTGAACTTTGTGAAAAAAAGAAAGTAGTTATTAATGATTCCCTTGTAACTGTGTTTCCTCTCAGTACTCCATCGAAGAAAATTATTTTGTCAAACGTTTCTCCATTTTTGAAAAATGACCATTGCTAAAGAGCTCTCCTGCTATGGCAAACTGGTTACCCCTATAAGAAAGATCCACATGGGCAGTAAAGCACCTGAGTCACGAAACTCAAAGATAGCTTATTTTAAGAGACTGGTGTACATGGTGTTGAATAATGGTGTGGAAGAGCTAGACCTGGCTATGACATTTGGTGTGGATGGCTTTGATTACACGGTTTTTGTGACTACTGATTCTGGCATGAAATGTTTTAACTGTGGTGAAACAGGACATTTGGTTCGTGCATGTCCAGAGAAGGTGAAAACGGACGGGGCGACAGACAGGCAGGCTGAGCAGACTAGGACAAAAGTCAGTAGTGATACCGAGGGAGATGGGCCCTCTATATCGGTTTCTCCAGTGGCCGAGTCTATTCCAGCTGACCCTCCTGCAGCTAAGCCTGTAGCTGCTGCCGCCTCCATGCTGGATCCCGTCGTGACCGTTCCCCCTGCGGTCGAGACGGGGCTCAGCGGAGGCAAACCTGGTGCTACTGTGGCAAAACCCGCAGGAGACAAAGCAGGAACATCTGATCCTGCAAAAAGTGATAAAGAGATGAGCGAACCGACATCCGAGCCCCCCGTTCAGATAAGCCAGGTGGAGGAACTGAAGAGCAGTCTTGATGTCGCAGGTGTCGCAGATAAGCAGGCCAAAAAACACAGATGTAGAGGAGAGCGATGGAGGCTCCACAGACTCAAGTTGGTCACAGTGCTCACAATCAGACGAAAGGGAAATTGTCCACACAGCAGCAGAAATTTCAGCGTTTTTGAAAAACACCAAGGGCAAGAGGTCAGTGAATATTGAAGATTATTTTCCCGACACTGAACAGTTCATTCACAATATTAGAAAGTTAATGCGGTGTGGCGTGTTCGGAAAAACTGAGATTTATCGTCTGAAGGCCATAGTGACCAAACTTTACAGAACTTTAAAGAACAGTGAAGGTTCTTTGTAAACTGCTTAGCTCTGTAACTGCACTATGTGGGTGATATTTCATTTTTTAACAATGAGTGCCATCACTGCCGTAACCCTCAGCATTAATGATGCCAGGGATCACAGAAAGAGAGCTATAGTGTACGAGCTGGTGAGACACAAGCATGCAGATGTTGTTTTCCTGCAGGAAACGCATAGCGATCCCGGAAACTCCTCGGACTTGTGTTTTTAAGTCATAACACCTCTCTTAGCGGCGGTGTTGCTCTTTTATTCACACAGTCTTTTAGTCCACAGTCTTGTGATGTTGAGGAAGTTTTAAAAGGCAGACTTTTAAAAGTGCGTGCATTTTATGCGAATGAGGTGTTTGTTTTTATCTGTGTGTACGCTCCCACCCTCAGTGTGGAGAGAATGGTGTTCTTAAACATTTTAAGCACTGTCATTGGTTCCTCTAGTCCTAGTGAAGTTTTAATCGTTGGCAGAGATTTCAACCGCACTGCAGACGTTTTAGATAGGAACCGTTTAGAACCTCATGCTGCCTCTCGCAAAAATGCCTGCGTGAGTTAATAGCAACACATGATCAGAGTGATGTGTGGAGGAATTTCCATGAAACAGAGAGACAATACACCTGGTCCCATTGTAAGGAGAACCTCCTCTCACTAGCAAGGCTTGGTCAGTTTTACACTTTTAAACATCAGCTGAATGTTTTTAGGTCGTGTGTTATTTATCCTGTGGGTTTTTTAGATCATTTTATAGTACAGTGAACTTTTAAGAAGAGCAATGTAAAGCCACGTAGTGCATACTGGCATTTTAATGCAGCACTTTTAGATGATGTTAATTTTAGGGAGAGTTTTATTTTTTTGGGGACACTTTTAGGCTTCAGAAGCCATCTTTTACATCAGTGCAAGATTGTTGGGATGTGGCAAAAGTGCACATTCAAATGTTTTGTCAACAATATGCTCACAGTGTGACTAAAGACATCGCCAGATCATTTAGAGCTCTAGAGATTGAGGTAGTGGAACTCCAGGGTTTGGTGAAGTCCACAGGAAATTGAGGCCATATTGAGGCTCTCAAAAAGAAAAAACATGCGTTGGATGAGTTGTTGGACACAACAGTGAAGGGCGCACTGGTCCGATCGCGCTTTAAAAGTGCAACAGAGATGGACGCTCCTTCCAAGTTCTTCTTTAGTCTTGAAAAAAAGAATGGACAGAAAAGGTTTATACATGCTTTGCGAACAGATTCAGGGGAGCTTGTAACTGATCCTGCTGAAATTTGCAAGCAGACAGTCAGTTTTTCCTCAAAGCTATACAGAAGTGAGCTCGCAGCTGTGCAAGAGGTGGAGGAAGATTTTCTCAGGAATCTTCCTAAAATAACTGAGGAGTCAGCTAGGAAACTGGACAGGTACCTGACCCTCGAGGAGTTGGAGGTTGCACTCAATAGCATGCAAAATGGGCAGGCACCTGGCATCGATGGGCTTCTGGTTGAGTTTTTCAAGGCTTTCTGGTCAGTGATAGGGCAGGACTTGCTAGCTGCAGAGCAGTCCTGACCCTACTCCCTAAAAAAGGTGATCGGACTCACCTCAGGAACTGGCAGCCTGTCTCCTTACTCTGCACAGACTGCAAGGTGCTCGCGAATGCATTAGCAACAAGACTGGGGAAGGTAATGGAGCAAGTCATTCACTTTGACCAGACGTACTGTGTGCCTGGCAGGCCAATCCATGACAATGTGCACTTACTTCATGACATTTTGGACGTCTCTAGGCTATTGGGTTTGAATTCTGGTCTTATTTTCATGGACCAGGAAAAGGCTTTCGACCAGGTTGAACACCAGTATTTGTGGAGGGCATTAGAGAATTTTGGGTTCATGATCCAGGTGCTGTATAGTGATATTGAGAGCATACTGAAAGTTAATGGTGGTTTATGTGTACCTTTTAAAGTGTATAGGAGTATTAGGCAAGGTTGCTCTTTGTCTGGTATGCTATATGCCCTGGCCATAGAACCATTATTCTGCCAGATAAGAAGCAAGATTACTGATCTGTCAATACCAAGTTGCAATACTCCATACTGTGTATCAGCCTGTTGTGATGGTGAATGAACAGAGAGACGTTTATATTTTAACTGACATCATAAGAATGTTTAATATGATATCGTCTGCAAAAGTAAACTGGAACAAAAGTGAAGCCATTTTAGTCGGGGATTGGAAAGGTGGGGAACCATGTCTCCCAGAACCATGTCTCCCAGATAATTTAATATGGAAAACAGGTGGTTTTAAATATTTGGGAGTGTACCTGGGACACAGTAGCTATGTTAAGAAAAATTGGGAAGGTATAGGCGAAAAGGTAAAAGGTCGTCTAAATACATGGAAATGGCTTGTCTCAAAGATGTCTTATAAGGGAAGAACTTTGGTTGTTAATAACCTAGTTGCTGCAATGTTATGGCACAGACTGGCCTGTATTGACCCCCCTCCGAATCTTCTAGCAGACCTACAGGCCATGATGGTGGACTTCTTCTGGGACAAGCTGCACTGGTTACCGCAAAGCATCCTATACCTACCCAAGGAAGAGAGCGGACAAGGACTTATCCAGCAGGACTGTAGCATTTCATCTGTGTTTTGTGCAGAAGCTCCTCACTGGCCCAGAAAACCTCTCATGGAGAGCAGTTGCTAATGGAATACTACACACATTGGGAGGATGGGGTCTGGATAGGTCACTGTTTTTAATGGATACTAAACAACTAAACCTAGCTGGATTACCTGCTTTTTATCAAGGGACTTTTAGAGTTTTTAACCATTTCAGAATGCAGAGGGAGAACTGTTCATCACTTTGCTGGCTTCTCGAAGAACCTCTCATCCATGGCGCTTGGGTGGATTTCACAAGCAGGATTTCTCTAGCCTTAACAAGAGCGTTGATCTCCACGGGAACTGGGGACACAAGGACTGTGACGCTGCGGCAGTTGGTGGAACTGTCAGGACCGGACTTTGCTCGCTCAAATGATGTAGCAGCATGGATAGGGGTGAAGTCTGTACGTGTGGTTACACAGCTTTTACAGGGGTGGAGGTCTGCACTCAGATCAGAGGAGTGCATGCAGCTCAGGGACTACTGTGCAGGAGTGGTCAGCCCTGTGGAGGGTGAGCCCAGTCCAGTTCTTGTTCTGGTACCCAATCTGTCAGAGGTCTCGGGTCCCCTTCTGGGAGATGGGGAAAGAACTGCTATGGGGCTTAACACAGCCTCTGGTAAGAGTCTTTACAAACTGTGTGTCAAAGTGTATAACAAGAGATGGTTAAACGGGAGGGTAGACACACCCTGACGCAGTGTCCTTGGGCTAAATGATGAGGTAAAGCCAAAATGGCGACTAAAAGAACAGGTGACCTGCAGTGGACAATACTGCATGGCATTGTCTCTGTAAACGTTTTTATCTGCATTTTAAACCCAGAGGTCACACACGAGTGTCGTTTTTGTTTGAACTGTTTTAGGCTTCGTCCACTTTTTAGAGTTTTAGCGAGTGTTTTTGAGTGCTTTAACGCGGTTTTTACCCCACAGGTTTTTATCTCAATTTTATTCTGGGCCAGGCGAAGATGGCCATCTACAGCAGCAGAAAAAACAAAGCGACACAGAACACACAACATGATGTAACTGCCATTTTTCAGAGACTGGTAAAGACAAGGATCTTTGTGGCTTTTCAACTTTTATAAACGTGTGAATGACCTTGAACAGTTCCAGATGATGTGGTGTTATGGGGGAGCTGTGTGCACTGCTTTACATGATCAACTGTTGTTTGCACCAGAGTTCAAATGAACTTCCCCTGGTTTTTAAGTGTTCATTTAATTATTTATCTTTATGAACTATCTATTTTATTTATTTATTTATTTGTTTGTTTACTTATTTATTTATTTATTCACTTTCCCATGTGAATGTGTAAAAAGCTGCTAAAGTAAACAAATAACTGGTTTAAATAAACGAACCTCAAAAGTCAGTCTCTCTCTCTCTCTCTCTCTCTCTCTCTCTCTCTCTCTCTCTCTCTCTCTCTCTCTCTCTCTCTCTCTCTCTCTCTCTCTCGTTGTCACTCTCTCTCTCTCTCTCTGTTTGTCTGTTGGTGTCCTCTAGTGGAAAGTGGAAATGGTACAATACATGAAGGTGCACATGAAATGTTGTAAAACTTTATATTGTGACTCGCCCGTAATAAAACTGATGATTCTATTTCTGATTTATTTCAGCTTGTGGTCAGATTAATATATTTATTCAATCAATCATTACACACTGGACAACAAAATACAAAACACAGAGCTATCAGTATGAAATTACACTGATCAAACTCAGAAATGTTGAATATAGATTTAAAAAATAAATAATTGTAAATAAATTATTTATTTATTTTTTTAATTATATTAATTATAAATAAATATATTTTAAAAATAAAAGCAGCCAACTCCAAAGGAAACTTATGGATGGAAAGATCTTTAAAAAAAAAACTACAAAATAGATGAAATAGAGTTGAAATGCTCAGAACACATTCAGTCCATTCGTTCTTCACGATCATGCCACAGGTTCTCATCATCATCATCGCATTAGATATCTTTCCTTTGCACGGTGTATCCATCCCTGGCAGTCCTCTGCACCTATTGCCAGACACCCAGCATTCATTGCCACCAGGGGGACATCTGCTCATACGGCCGGTCATCATACACCTTCCATCTCCAAGAGATTGCATCATCATACAGGGATTTGCTGCAAACCATTCATGCACAAGGCGAGAGTGGTGGAAGGCAACGTTGTCCCAAATCATGACATACAGGGTCATGCCAGGCCTCAACAGCCCTCTCTCTTCAGGTGGAAGCAGCCGGCTTCATCCACATAAATGAATTTGTGATGTGCCCCTTCAGAGCTTCAAGCTCCATTATTCTCTAAGAAGAAGAAAACACACACACACACACACACACACACACACACAACATATACTCATAAAGTTACATGCCATGACCATTCCATGACCTCTCACTCTCCTTCCCTGACCTCTCACTCTCCTTCCATTGAGTCTCACTCTCCTTCCATGACCTCTCACTCTCCTTCCCTGACCTCTCACTCTCCTTCCATGGCCTCTTACTCTCCTTCCCTGATCTCTCACTCTCTTTCCATGACCTCTTACTCTCCTTCCATGACCTCTTACTCTACTTCCATGACCTCTCACTCTCCTTGGATGGCCTCTCACTCTCCTTCCATGACCTCTTACTCTCCTTCCATGACCTCTAACTCCTTCCATGACCTCTTACTCTCCTTCCATGACCTCTTACTCTACTTCCATGACCTCTCACTCTCCTTGGATGGCCTCTCACTCTCCTTCCATGACCTCTTACTCTCCTTCCATGACCTCTAACTCCTTCCATGACCTCTCACTCTTCTTCCATGACCTCTCACTCTCCTTCCATGGCCTCTTACTCTCCTTCCATGACCTCTTACTCTCCTTCCATGACCTCTCACTCTTCTTCCATGACCTCTCACTCTCCTTCCATGACCATGATGAAAAAGGGGGTGAAAATGTGTGAATCAAATGAAAAAGTGTTTAGACATTTTCAAGAGAAGACTTGTGCTGTGCTTAGAAGGTAATGAAGATCAAGTGGATCCTGGTTTCATTAAGTGTGTTTTAGCAAATGAGTAAAATTTTAATGTACTTGTTCCTATATCCTATGTAGAGCACTCTGTGTCCAGTAGGGGGCAGTTTATGGTTGAGGTTGAGGATTGGGCAAAAACCGGAAAGGATTTACATTTAGTCACGGTGTATATAAGAGTATTACATCTTTTTAAAGTACTGTACTGTTTAGTGTGTAAATGTTAATACAGCTACTTTTATTTCAACACTGTAAACTCTGTGTATGTGAAATATATTACAGATGTCTACATTCCTCCTAAAAATAAGAAATATTGACAAACTGTACGTATATCACAATTTAGTCCACAAATGATGCTTGGGAAAAATCCAGAATGACTTCAATGCCCAAAGACCAGTAGGTGTCATAGTGGCTTTCTTTCTTTCTTTCTTTCTTTCTTTCTTTCTTTCTTTCTTTCTTTCCTTCCTTCTTTCTTTCCTTCTTTCTTTCTGTCTTTCTTCATTCTCTTTCTGTCTGTCTTTCTTTCTATATTTATTTATTTATTTCTGTCTTTCTTTCCTTCTTTCTTTCTGTCTTTCCTTCCCTCCTTTCTTATTACTTTTTCTTCTCTTTCTGTGTCTTTCTTTCCTTCTTTCTTTCTGTCTTTCTTTCTTTCCTTCCTTCTTTTTGTATTTCCATATCTCTTTCTTTCTTTCTTTCTTTCTTTCTTTCTTTCTTTCTTTCTTTCTCTTTCTGTATTTCATTCTGTCTGTCTGTCTGTCTGTCTTTCTTTCTGTCTTTTGTTCTGTCTGTCTGTCTTTCTTTCTTTCTGTCTGTCTGTCTTTCGTTCTGTCTGTCTCCATATTTTTTTCTTTCTTATTTACTTTCTTTCCTTCCATTTTTCTTTCTTTCTTTCTTTCTTTCTTTCTTTCTTTCTTTCTTTCTTTCTTTCTTTCTTTCTTTCTTTCTTTCTTTCTTTCTTTCCTTCCTTCCTTCCTTCCATCTTTCATTCTTTCTTTCTTTCCTTCTTTTTGTATTTCCATATTTCTTTCTCTTTCCTTCTTTCTTTCTGTCTTTCATTCTGTCTGTCTGTCTGTCTGTCTTTTTCTTTCTTTCTGTCTGTCTTTCATTCTGTCTGTCTCCATATTTCTTTCTTTCTTTCTTTCCTACTTTCTTTTTTCAGTTACACTAGTTGACAACTCACTATTATTAAAGTTATAATAATTATTATTGAATTCTTACACTCAGCCTTCTTATACTTCATTTTACTTGTTAGGGGTCACTGGGCTTTAAACATAATAATAATAATAATAATAATAATAATAATAATAATAATAATAATAATAATAATAATAATAATAATAATAATGCAAAAACGTTTATGAAGATTGAGAACTTGATGCAACATCAAGGAATTATTTTCAAGAAGAGTTTTTTGTTTTTTTTGTTTGTGCTTCTTCTTCCTCTTCTTTTTTTTTTTATTTAAAAAATTTTTTTTAGAAACTCTTATTTTGACATGTCTGTTTAAAGTAACGACTCACTGCGTTTCGTAGAGATGTCACAACCCGGTTGCCATATTTGTTAGGCAACTTATTTGTCCACTTCACCCGGATCTCAGTTTCAGCGTTTTAAACGTCAAAACCCAGACTAGCATTATACCCCAAAAAATACCAGAGATACCCTTCAGATCAGTTCAAACACACCAGCTTCTTTTGTGGAGAAGAAAGAAGACACAATCCGAGGTACTAAAAGGGAGCTTCTCTGGGCCAAGTGTCAGCCATGAACCCTGAATAGTAAGTGTAGTAACTTCATGTCGTTTATTTCTTTAATCAGTATCTCGATCTTAGACTGGAGGTGAATGAGACACTTCACGCCTGTAAACCTCAGCGTGTTCACACTGTTACAGGAAATCGGATTCGGATCCAGAAGCGTCGCTAATGTAGTGCGTTAGCTTTGTGAAAACAAAGAAAAAGAAATAAGGGTCATCTCGGATTGATGGTTTTGGGGGCTTGGGAGGGTTTGGGGGGGGTAAGGTTGATTCTGATGAAGTTAATGTTTCGCATCTTTAGTTGGAATCAGTCTACATGTGTGTGACGTCACAGTGACTAAAACGCATTAAAACTTGTGTATCAAGATGGTTCGAGAACAAAAAAACAAACAAAAACACTAACTATCGATTTGCTGTGTAGTGTAGAGCTCAAAGAAAATGAAATTTAGCCAGCAGAAGTGAAGTTAGTAAAGATAACACTTGTTCACAAACACGGTTCACCATGTTGGTGTGTCAGCTTCTTGTAGCTTTTAGAACTAACTAAAGTTAACTTAACTAATTGTAGAACTAACTAAAATTAAGTTTAACAAGCAATCTCGTTAAGGTATGATGACTTTAAATTCTTCACACACGGTTCAGCTGGATAAGTTCACTTAAAGTTAGCTATGCAGCAGGTGTATAAAGAAAGAAAAATGACTGTATTATATTTATACCGTAAATATCACAAGGCTGTTGTGGTTTTTAGATTAATGGGATTTATCTGTCTTAGTATATGTTTGCACTTAATCTCAGATGTCAGTTCTGAAGGTTTTTCACTCGCCTCATCACTTTCGGTGCCACGTCGTTAGCCGGTTAGCTAGCGGCTGAGGTAAAAAAAATAAAATAAATAAATAAATAAATAAATGGCGTATAAAGGTAACTGAGCTGAGAAATTAGCTAGATTAATCCAGATGTTTCTATGATGATAGCATGTAAGCTGTCATGCTGAGCAAAACCAGAATAAAGTACAATAAAATCGTTAAAAAAGAAAATGTTTGAAGTTTAGTCACAAACGTGTGTGCTAGTTTTCTAGCTAGCTCCGGGGTTGAACTCCTGAACCGGGTTGCCATGGTGATGTGACCCCGCGTTACACCTCTTAAAATGTTTAAGAAATGTTCATGTCAAACTGTTTAACTCTGAAATTGTTTTTCAGAGGCAAGTGTGTCACAGAAACACTTTCTTCCGTCTAACTCATCTTGGAAATCTTTAGTAAAATGAAAGATATTGTCAACAACAACAATGTTAAAAAACAACAATGCGTGCAGTGTTATCAGGATATATCCGTAGCTAGATAATGTTCAATTCCATTTCACTTAAAAGCTCATTTATAAACATAACTAGACAATATTTATGTTCATTTGTCCAATTTTTCATTCTTATTCATTTACATTTAAACTGTATGTCTATGACTTATAATTTCCTATTTCTACTGGTGTGTGTGTGTGTGTGTGTGTGTGTGTGTGTGTGTGTGTGTGTGTGTGGTTTTTAGCCTTCCGTAAGGACCAGGTGTACGCACAGTAACAGGAATTTTGTGCGGGCGTTTGGTTGGTCCTCTGTATTTATCATCATGATGTCTTCAGAGTTTTGAGAGAATGAGAGAGCCATTCAGACAATCCGAAAAATCCGATCATGTAAAAAACACAATGCAGTTATAATCTGTATTTTGAGAAAGAAAGCAGTTAGCATTATGTAGCGCTGTAATGCACAGGACAGTGAAAAGTAATAAACTAACACATTACATTTCTGGCATTTGTCAGATGCCCTTATCCAGAGCGACTTACAATTTATCTCATTTTATACAACTGAGGGTTCAGGGCCTTGCTTAGGGCCACAGCAGTGACAGCTTAGTGGACCTGGCATTCGAACTCATAACCTTCTCCTCAGGAGTCCAATACCTTAACCACTAAGCTACCACATCCCCCAGTGTGTGTGTGTTACACCAACACTTTGACTTTGAGCTTTGGGCTTGTCCATGTCACACACAGGAGACGTGTCAAAGCTGATTGCGTCATTTCTCAGTGACAGAGCTTGAGGCTGAAGGTTGGGTTTTCTTCAGTCGTCTGCGTCACACTTGCATTTATTTGATGTGACTTGTGTCTTTTCCAGCGACTACCTGTTCAAACTGCTGCTGATTGGAGATTCTGGGGTTGGGAAGTCCTGCCTTCTTCTAAGATTTGCAGTAAGTTTAGAACCGCACAAGATGGAGACTATTTCAGAGTGAGATGGCACCACAAGTTAGCCTGGTTATCATCCCTGTTTGCCAGCTCATAGAGGTTGTGTAGACCATTCATATTAGTGTTATTAAAACTTTTCCCTGTCTGTTTCTGGTTTCTCTGCTCAGGATGATACGTATACGGAAAGCTACATCAGCACGATCGGCGTTGACTTCAAGATCCGAACAATTGAGCTGGACGGCAAGACCATCAAACTACAGATTGTAAGTGTCGTGTCCTGAGCGAAGAATGGAGCAGGGGGTAGTGGGGATACAGTAAGGCTATAGCTGTAGCTCGGAGATGAGCATGGTACCGTCAGCATTGCTTTATTTAGGATTTCCAGAACATTGCCTCCTACAGTGGGTTATAAGAGTGCATGGGCTCCAAAAGGTATGAAATAATATGATTGTCAGATGTCAAAACTGTGGTCATTTTTTCAGTCAGTAATTATTTATTTCTAAATAAATGACATCTTGCACTTGATCTTTAACCTCTAAATAACCTCTAAACCTCTATAACCTCTAAAAGGTCTAGGTGTAGTGTTGAATTAAGTCTGGTGTTGATTACGTCTGCTGTAACACTTTTTCCTCAGGTTATGCTTGTTGATTATTGGATTAGAGTGCACATGTCTTTAACCCAGTACACATTATTATGCTGTGTATTATAGACTACACTATATTGCCAAAACTTTTGGGACACCCCTCCAAATCATTAAATTCAGGTGTTGTTTTTCAGGGGTTGGACTCGGCCCCTTAGTTCCAGTGAAAGGAACTCTTAATGCTTCAGCATACCAAGACATTTTGGACAATTTCATGCTCCCAACTTTGTGGGAACAGTTTGGGGATGATCCCTTCCTGTTCCAACATGACTGCACACCAGTGACCAAAGTGAGGTCCATAAAGACATGGATGAGTGAGTTTGGTGTGGAGGAACTTGACTGGCCTGCACAGAGTCCTGACCTCAACCCCATAGAACACCTTTGGGATGAATTAGAGCGGAGACTGCGAGCCAGGCCTTCTCATCCAACATCAGTGCCTGACCTCACAAACACGCTTCTAGAGAGGAACGGTCAAAAATTCCCATAAACACACTCCTAAACCTTGTGGAAAGCATTCCCAGAATAGTTGAAGCTGTTATAGCTGCAAAGGGCGGGACAACTCCATATTACATTCATGTGTGTGTAAAGGCAGACGTCCCAAAACTTTTGGCAGTTTAGTGTATCTGAATAATCCGATCAGTGCTATTATCAGATAATGTCTGAATGGTTAGCGTGTTTGTGTACACACATGTTCACGGTGGTGTTGCGTGTTACTCAGTGGGACACGGCGGGTCAGGAGAGGTTTCGCACCATCACCTCCAGCTACTACAGAGGAGCTCATGGCATCATCGTTGTCTACGACGTCACAGATCAGGTAGGTGCAACAACGCCGTTACCATGACGACTCTTGCAGGACAGTAGGTGATGGTATAACAAGTAACAGACATCCCGAGGAGGAATAGTGTGGATAAGGACATTTGGGCAACATAAAATCACAGTGACACCAGAAATTGAAGAAAATATTCATATTTATGCTAAATTACCAAGAAAAGACAATTTACAGGAGGAATAAGGTTACCATGGTTACATGATGTAAGTTACACCATATTGAGAGATGTCTGGGTTTTTTTTAGTGACCATTTCCTATTTAAAGAAAATAATGTATTAAAAAATAAGATGATTTTGTTTTTACCAAGAAACATATCTCTCTTCCAAAATTACTGGAATGTAAAATGAGAATATCTACAATGTGCTTGTGTATTTTATTTTAGTTTTATTTTAATTCTACTGCGTTTACACTTTTACCTAATTAGTTAAAGGACTAGTTTAAAAAGAGAGAGAGAGGAGAAGAAGAAGAAGCACCTCTTGGTTTTTTGCTAATCTGCTTTGATTTAGTTTTTGAATGATTTGCGGCTCTTGTCACAGAAACGCTGTAGTCTAGTGAAAGGAAGTGAGGTCATAGTGCCGAGTTCCGAGTGCGAGATATGACTTTTCGAATTTCTTCAGGAGTCGTTCAACAATGTGAAGCAGTGGCTGCAGGAGATCGACCGCTACGCCAGCGAGAACGTCAACAAACTGCTGGTGGGCAACAAGTGTGACCTGACCACCAAGAAAGTAGTGGACTACACGGCAGCCAAGGCAAGGACCAGGATTATTACACCTACACCCTGCAGGGGCTGGACAGAAGAGGAGCTGAAAGATGCAAAGCAACATTTTCACGATCTTTACAATCTCATCTTCTAGTTTTAGTATCACTTCTTTTCTTTGCTAACCTTTTTAGTTTGTTTCATGACCTGATGAATCTCGTGCTTTCTCTGTGTCATGCTTTTTCAACATAATGAATCACTGATGGTTTTGTTGTGATGAAGCAGAGTTTACTGTCCCTACCCCAAAGTTGATTATTTACCTCTAACAGCATGCTAAAACTCAAGGGTTTCTTTTTCTTGTACCGCAGCAGTTTGACAAGAAGCACGATTTTATGTTGATTAAAGAACAGGAAGCTATAAAAAAAAATCCTTTATTCATTAAGTAAATAATCCTTTAATCATTAGTCTCGGATTATGGGATATCGTGTCGTGCTGTTACTATGGAAACGATAACGTATTAAAACATGAGCTGCTGTTACAGAGAATTAATCAACACCTTTGGACCAATCCTAAGTGAGAATTCATTCATGTATGACTCGTTATTCAGACTGTGTCTCTCTGCATCTCAGGAGTTTGCGGACTCTTTGGGAATCCCGTTTCTGGAGGCGAGCGCGAAGAACGCCACCAATGTGGAGCAGGCCTTCATGACCATGGCGGCGGAGATCAAGAAGAAGATGGGACCAGGCGCCGGTACGGGCGGAGCCGAAAAATCGAGCGTGAAGTTCAACAGCCAGCCGGTGAAGGCGTCCAGCGGGGGCTGCTGCTGAGTCCTGACCTTCGCCCCGGCACACAGCAAGCGCAGAAACCAAGAGTGATGTTACCTACCATCATACGCTGGAGCAGACGCACAGTGGAGAGGACAGAGAGCGTGTGTGTGTGTGTGTGTGTGTGTGTGTGTGTGTGTGTGTGTGTGTGTGTGTGTGTGAGAGAGAGTGACAGAGTTAACAAATTTCAAATCAACATTTCCTCCTGCACCAAGCTGGACATTTCCAAACCGATTTTTGATCCCCGGAGTCGCAGAAACGCGTCCTGTACTCAATTTTAACACTGGAGAATGTCATCGATAAGCCTGGTCATGTTCTGGTGGCGCTTGTTAGCTGTTAGCTACATTAGCCAGTGTCTCCTGTATAAACCTAAAGAAGTAAACGGCAAACATCAGACACCGAACATGTCTTACCTGATGTTTTTATTTTCTCCTCTCTCACAGCCTCTCACAGCCAGGCAAAAAAGTCAAGTGGAGTTCCTCGCGGTGTTTTTCCTGTCTCGTCGATGTTTCATCTCATCTCTCACTGAGAGATTTATTTATATTCTGTCTTTTAACACCTTTTAGTGATCATATGGTGTGTTAAATGAAGTAGAGTGCATTATGGATATTCTGTACACTGTAGAGTAGAGCAGACACTAATCAAGAGCAGTGCATTATGGGATTTCCTCACTATCCAGACTGTCAGATTTTCTCTGGTTACTGACAGCCAATCAGAGCAAACCTGGGGGCAGAAACAGCTGCGATTGGTTAACAGGCCAGACAACAAAGGGTTATTTTAATTGTCACATTAAGACGATTTCCTTTTATGTGACCAATCTGGAAAGTAAACTGATGTTTTTTCCCCCAAATACTTGAGGCCAGGCTGTTTAGCAAAAAAAATTCTAGAAAAAAAATCACTTCAAGTTAGATGATATCACTAATTCAGTAGCTGACCACCGCCTGGTTAGGAAGACAAAATGCGTGAGGAGCCAATTCGCACTTGTAGCTTGTAATGAGACGTCAGGAGTGTGTTTTTAAGTTGTACTAAACACAACGTGAAGACATGACACTTTCCTATAAAGAGGGTTGAGAGAATCAGCTAGAGTGCAGCAAGACGTCGTCTAGCCACACGTTTTCTTCACAGATCTGTAACCGGAGCACACGTTAAAACCAGACCTAGCCTCGTTCGAGGTTCTGCTGCTGTCTTCTGAGGACAAAAACATGACACATGAATTAAATCCCACACTATTACACCACACTTACTGTACACTAACTTCTATAAAGATCCATAAAGCGATCTTTTAAAGGTTACTTTAAAACCCCTTTTCACTGCCACTTTTGTCAACATGATTGATTGGAATTCTGCAGTGATTGTTAAATAACAGGTTTTTTTCGCTCACTTGCTCCGTATGAAACCCAGGCCTCCAGATGAACTGTGTATATCTATCTATATATATATATATATATATATATATATATATGTATGTATGTATATATATATATAATAGTTATGTATGTCTATACGGATGTAAGAACTGATTTTCACATGCTATGGAGAGCGAAATGAAGAAATGTGAGGATGTGTAGGCGAGTAAAAACATCACGTCTTTATTAGATATATTTGGGGGCGTGGGGGTTTTGTGGTGTTTTTTTTTTTTTCCTGTTTGTTGTTTAATGTTTTCAATAAAATATGGAATTATGGAAATCTTTAATAAAATGGTTTTATCTGAACCTGCATGTTTCTCTGTGTGTTTGTTTAATGATATTAAGCCTATATAATTGTAGCTATTTAATGATTCAGATAACTGAAGGGTATCTACTGAAGAGATTTTATTTTTAAAATGCAAACTTCTGTAACATAAAATAAAATGACTCAAAGTCTATGTGGTGTGATACTACTCACATTTTCCAGGCAGTTCATATAATTAGTTCATCATTGGATTTTTATTTAATGTCTAATCTAACACAGTTAGCTTGTTTGTGCAGAAAAACAGCTAGCTAACATAGCTAGGGATTGTTTATTTATTTATTTGGTGAGTAATGCTTGTAGTCATACTATTATTTTTTCCATTTCAGAGAATATATTTGTCCCTCTTGGTTTTTAATTGTGGGGTTAAAAGTTTTTGCTCTAAACATTTTTTTTTTTTGTAATAGTTTATCGGAGTTTCTGCTAGCGAACTGACTAGCATGCTAAAAAAAGAAAAAAAAAAACACGCCGTTAGCAAAAAAAACATCTGGAAAGATGAGGAAATCTAATTTTTTGAAGCCATAATTTAAGTGTTATATTATCCTCCATTTTGTGTGAGGGTTGTTTACTTTTTAAGAAGGTTGTAGCTTTCTTCTAAATGCGAGTTTATTTTCTTTCAATTATACTCAAGACCGTCATTGAAAGGAAACCCCGCTGTAGTTCACATTTCTCCCAGAAGAAACCAAAACAAGGACAAACCTTTATTTTTTATTCACGTTTAGTTACTTTCTAAAAACGTGATAATGATCTTGGTTAAATACAGTTTGGTTGTTTAACGGTGTGTTAGTTTGTATACTAACAGATTTAATGAAAGAGTTTTAAAGGGAAGTCCAGTCACCACCAGCTGGCGCTAATGTTCCCGTGGCTCTTAGCTCTTCGACCTGAAGCTCGGTTTACTTGCTGATTTATCGGTTTGATGTTTTATTTTTTGGTTGAATTTTCTCTGAGGCACTGAGCTGATACAGGAACTTCAGTCACAAAGATTCATTTTCTTTCTCTCACTGTTTTTATTTTTATACTAAAATACCTCATAGTTCAATAGAAACGGAAAACTATTATTATTGTTATTGTTGTTGTAGTTATTATTATTTGTATATTTTATTACTATTAATTTTAATATTATTATTGTTGTTGCTGCTGTTGTTCTTATTGTTCTTGTTTGTATATTTTATTATTATTATTATTATTATTATTATTATTTGTTGTTATTGTTATTATTGTTGTAGTTGTTATAAATGTTGCTTTTATTATTGTTGTTGTTATTGCTATTAGTATTTAAATATTTTATTATTATTATTATTATTATTGTTGTTGTTGTTGTTAATCTAGCCATGGGGGTCACTGTCCAGTGACTTCTGTGCCGGTCCCAAGCCCGGATAAATAGAGAGGGTTGGGTCAGGAAGAGCATCCGGTGTAAAACATTGCCAAATTTAACCATGCGAATCGTCAGTACGAATTTCATACCGGATCGGTCGAGGCCCGGGTTAACAACGACCGCCATCGGCGCCGTTGATCTACAGGGCGCCGGTGGAAATTGGGCTACTGTTGGTGGAAGAAGTAGAGGATGGAGGAGAGTGCACAGACAGAGAGAGAAGAGGAAAGGTAAGAGTGTAGGACTAAGAATAGGAACTCTGAATGTTGGTACTATGACAGGGAAAGGTAGAGAGCTGGCTGATATGATGGAGAGAAGGAAGGTGGATATACTGTGTGTACAGGAGACCAGGTGGAAGGGTAGCAAGGCTCGTAGTATAGGAGCAGGATTCAAGCTGTTTTATTATGGTGTGGATAGTAAGAGAAATGGGCTAGGTGTGGTCCTGAAGGAGGAGTTTGTGAGGAATGTTCTGGAGGTGAAGAGAGTGTCAGACAGGGTGATGAGTCTGAAGTTAGAGATTGAAGGGGTGATGTTGAATGTTGTTAGTGGTTATGCCCCACAGGTAGGTTGTGAGTTAGAGGAGAAAGAGAGATTCTGGAGTGAATTAGATGAGGTGATGGAGAGTATTCCCACGGGTGAGAGAGTGGTGATAGGAGCGGATTTTAATGGACATGTTGGTGAGGGGAACACAGGTGATGAGGAGGTGATGGGCAAGTTTGGAGTTAAGGAAAGGAACCTTGAAGGACAGATGGTAGTGGACTTTGCTAAGAGTATGGACATGGCTGTGGTTAACACTTATTTTCAGAAGAGGGAGGAGCATAGAGTGACTTACAAGAGTGGAGGTAGGAGCACACAGGTAGACTACATCCTATGTAGAAGAGGCAATCTGAAAGAGATTAGTGACTGTAAAGTGGTAGTGGGAGAGAGTGTAGCCAGACAGCATAGGATGGTGGTGTGTAGGATGACTTTGATGGTCTGTAAGACGAAGAGGTCAAAGATAGAGATAGAGAAGAAAACCAAGTGGTGGAAGCTGAAAAAGGAGGAATGTTGTGAGGAATTTAGACAGAAGTTGAGGCAGGCTCTGGGTGGTCAGGTAGTGCTGCCAGATGACTGGGAAACTACAGCAGAAATGGTCAGGGAGACAGGGAGAAAGGTGCTGGGTGTGTCATCTGGAAGGAGGAAAGAAGATAAGGAGACTTGGTGGTGGAATGAGGAAGTTCAGGATAGTGTCCAGAGGAAGAGGTTAGCCAAGAAGAAGTGGGACATGGACAGGACTGAAGAGAATAGACAGGAATACAAGGAGTTACAGCGCAGAGTGAAGAGGGAGGAGTCTAAGGCCAAGCAGAAGGCATATGACGAGTTGTACACTAGGTTAGACGCTAGAGAAGGAGAGAAGGACTTGTACAGGTTAGCTAGGCAGAGGGATCGAGATGGGAAGGATGTGCAGCAAGTTAGAGTTATTAAGGATAGAGATGGAAGGGTGCTCACAAGTGAGGAGCGTGTACAGAGGAGATGGAAGGAGTACTTTGAGGAGCTGATGAATGAGGAAAATGAGAGGGAAAAAAGAGTAGAAGGGGTGAACTCTGTGGAACAGGAAGTAGATAAGATTAGAAAGGATGAAGTCAGGAAGGCTTTGAAGAGGATGAAAAGTGGAAAGGCAGTTGGTCCTGATGACATCCCGGTGGAGGTCTGGAAGTGTCTGGGAGAGGCAGCAGTGGAATTTTTACCTGTGTTAGTGCCGATCTTTAAGAATAAGGGTGACGTGCAGAGTTGCAGCAACTATAGGGGGATAAAGTTGATGCCATACAATGAAGCTATGGGAAAGAGTAGTGGAAGCTAGGTTAAGGAAGGTAGTGGAAATTTGAGAGCAGCAGTATGGCTTCATGCCCAGAAAGAGCACAACAGATGCAATTTTTGCTCTGAGAATTTTGATGGAGAAGTATAGGGATGGTCAGAGGGAGTTGCACTGTGTGTTTGTAGACTTGGAGAAAGCGTATGACAGGGTGCCAAGAGAAGAGCTGTAGTACTGTATGAGGAAGTCAGGAGTAGCGGAGAAGTATGTCAGAGTGGTGCAGGACATGTATGAGAGGAGCAGGACAGTGGTGAGGTGTGCTGTAGGTCAGACAGAGGAGTTCAAAGTGGAGGTGGGACTGCATCAGGGATCGGCTCTGAGCCCCTTCCTGTTTGCTATAGTGATGGACCAGTTGTCAGAGGAGGTCAGACAGGAGTCTCCTTGGACAATGATGTTTGCAGATGACATTGTGATCTGTAGTGAGAGCAGGGAGCAGGTGGAGGAAAACCTGGAGAGTTGGAGGTTTGCGCTGGAGAGAAGAGGAATGAAAGTCAGTCGTAGTAAGACTGAGTACATGTGTGTGAATGAAAGGGAGGGAAGTGGAACAGTAAGGTTACAGGGTGAAGAGGTGAAGAAGGTACAGGAGTTTAAGTACTTGGGGTCAACAGTCCAGAGTAATGGAGAGTGTGGGAAAGAGGTAAAGAAGCGAGTGCAGGCAGGTTGGAATGGGTGGAGAAAGGTGTCAGGAGTTCTGTGTGATAGGAAAATATCAGCGAGAATCAGGAGTCAGGAGTCAGAGAAAATTGGACAGGATTAGGAATGAGTACATCAGAGGGACAGCTCATGTTGGACGTTTGGGGGACAAAGTTAGGGAGGCCAGATTAAGATGGTTTGGACATGTTCAGAGGAGGGAGAGTGAGTATATTGGTAGGAGAATGTTAGACATGGAGCTGCCAGGCAGGAGGCAAAGAGGAAGGCCAAAGAGGAGGTATATGGATGGAATTAATGAGGATATGAAGCTAGTGGGTGCAAGTGTTGAGGATGCAGAAGATAGGGATAGGTGGAGAGACCCCTGAAGGGAAAAGCCGAAAGAAGAAGATTTTTGTTGTAGTTGTTAATGTCGTAATAGTGGTTGTTGTTAGTGTTGTAGTTATTATTATTTGTATATTTTATTGCTATTCATTTTAATATTGTTATTATTATTATTGTTGTTCTTGTTATTACTTGTGTATTTTATTATTATTATTATTATTATTATTATTATTATTATTAAAGCAAGATCTTTATTTAAATATTTGGTGAAATAGACAGTATTATTTTTGGTCAGTTTTGATTTCTGTGATGTCATTCTGTTGCAGACATTTGTTAGCATTTTTTGGGGTACTGATCTTCGACTGTCGTCTCATTTCTCTGGGGCCCAGGATGACACACACACACACACACACACACACACACACACACACGAGCAGGTGTTGAGTGCAGGCTCTGGCGTAAGGTCAGGGTCAAGAACAATGCAGAAGTGTGCACATTTACACACAAGCGCATATCATTTGTTGGCTTGAGTTGTTCTGGGCGGCAGGCTGAGGTGCAGTGTGGGGGTGAAGGACATGGGTCATGTGCCACAGCTGTTTCAGGGCTTCTGGCGAGCGAGAATAGAGGGGCAGACTGAAAAGATGGAGGAAGAGTGGGATGGGGGAAGGGGAGATAGACAAAGAGAGTCAAAAGGCAGTAATCAGCTGCAGAAATTCTCTTGGATGCAAAAGGCTTGCATGATGTTCTCCAGCGAGGATCCTTCTGCACTGTCTGTCTCCATCTCATGTCTTATCTAACATATTACCGAGCGATATCTATTCACACAGACATGCATCATCCGAATAAAACCACAAACACAAACACAGTCTCAACTTGGTAAGGGTTAGAAAATCCCCATATCCACTGTCCAAACCACTGGAGCTGTGAGGAACATCACAAAGTCCCCTGTGAAAGAGTGTGTGTTTACAGAAGGTCAGTGAGCTCGAGAATGCCATTACACTGATGTTTACATTGTGAGGCTGTACTGTTAATGAACCTACTTAGAAGGAGAAGGAGAAGGAGATGGGGAAGAAGAAATAGGAGGAGGAGGAGGAGGAGGAGGAGGAGGAGAAGGAGGAGAAGAAGAAGAAGGAGAAGAAGAAGAAGAAGAAGATATAGGAGGAGGAGGTGGAGGAGAAGAAGAAGGAGAAGTAGCTGAAGGAGAAGAAGAAGAAGATGTAGGGGGAGGAGGAGGAGGAGGAGGAGGAAGAGATGGGGAAGAAGTTATAAGAGGAGGAGGAGAAGAAGAAGGAGGAGAAGTAGAAGAAGAAGAAGGAGAGGAAGAAGGAGATGAAGAAAAGAAGAAGATGAAGAAGGAGAAATAGAAGAGAAGGAGGAGGAGGAGGAGGAGGAGGAGAAGAAGAGAAGAAGTTGAAGAAGAAAGAGAAGAAGGAGAAAATGAAGAGGAAAAAGGCAAAGAAGGAGAAGATGAAGAAGAGAAGAAGATGAAGGAGAAGGAGAAATAGAAGAGAAGAAGAAAAAGAAGTAGAAGAAGAAGAAGGAGACGACGAAGAAGAAAAGAAGATGAAGAAGAAGGAGAGGTATCAGATCACTTGCTCTGTAATCTCCTGAACTATGCCAAAAGTTTTTGGATACCAAATCATCTCCAACATATGTGGTTCTTCCTCAGACTGATGTCACACATTCTGTATAGAAGTCTGTCTGTGCTGCAGCTTTATAATTTATCTTCACTGGAACTCAGAGACTCGGACACTGTTCCAGCATGACCACTGTCCTCACTGTCTCTGATTCACTGTCCTCACTGTCTCTGATTCACTGTCCTCACTGTCTCTGATTCACTGTCCTCACTGACTCTGATTCACTGTCCTCACTGTCTCTGATTCACTGTCCTCACTGTCTCTGATTCACTGTCCTCACTGACTCTGATTCACTATCCTCACTGATTCTGATTCACTATCCTCACTGATTCTGATTCACTATCCTCACTGATTCTGATTCACTATCCTCACTGACTCTGATTCACTATCCTCACTGACTCCGATTCACTATCCTCACTGATTCTGATTCACTATCCTCACTGACTCTGATTCACTATCCTCACTGACTCCGATTCACTATCCTCACTGATTCTGATTCACTATCCTCACTGACTCTGATTCACTATCCTCACTGACTCCGATTCAGTAGCCTCACTGACTCTTGAGGACAATGAATCAGAGTCTGAGTTGAATATTTCAGACTCGCTGTGATGCAGTAAATCCATCCTCGGCTTCTGCACTTGCCCCAGATGAGTCGCGTGTCGGTCACTCATCAGTAATGTCACTTCTTTTTCTTTGTTTAGCCCACCATCTGGAGCGTATGATGTCATGGACAGGCATATGTGTGAGAGAGAGAGAGAGAGAGAGAGAGAGAGAGAGAGAGAGAGAGAGAGAGGGAGAGAGAGAGAGAGAGAGAGAGAGAGAGAGAGTGTGTGTGTGAGTGAGTGTTTATAAGATCATGTCATAAGGTGATCACAGATGGTAAGTGAGATTGTAATGAGGGACAGAAATACTTTTTAAAGACCAGAGTTGGATCAAATATAGAAATATCCAGAAATATTCACCTCTTACACATGGATTAATTCCTGAAACAGAAGAAAATGAATCAAATGTTTACATTCACCAAGATCAAGATCAGTGTCAATGCATTATTACGTCCATTATTACTCAGCTCTTATCGTATTAACGCCGGGTCACTCGACCTGAATGAGACTCAACAGACATTCCTTTAGGCTTCTGAATTCTAGAACCCATAACACTGAGTACTGATGGCTTCCAGGTTCTAGAATATTCCAGTTCTGAAACTCAAAAGACTTAGAAGTTATTTGTTTACTTGTTAAAAGGTGAAGGTTATTAATTGGGTCGTAGAATCAACTCTCGAGCTCCGCAAACCCTTTAACAGCACCGCTGGGCCGGGGTTAATGATTCGGGTTCGGGAATTTTCACATTTACGGGAATTTTTTAAAGCCTTCGTTAGTTAAAGTCATGGGTTACGGGTTCACATGGTGTTTATCTTACAAGTGGTGAGAGAGAGAGAGAGAGAAAGAAATAAAGAGAGAGAGAGAGAGAAAGAAATAAAGAGAGAGAGAGAGAGAGAGAGAGAGAGAGAGAGAGAGAGAGAGAGAGAGAGAGAGAGGGAGATATATAAAGAAATAGAGAGAGAGGTGAAGAAATAAAGAGAGAGTTAAAGAAATGAGAGAGAGAGAGAGAGAGAGAGAGATAAAGAAATAAAGAGAGAGAGAGAGAGAGAGAGAGAGAGAGAGAAAGAAATAAAGAGAGAGAGATGAAGAAATGAGAGAGAGAGAGAGAGAGAGAGAGAGGGAGATATATAAAGAAATAGAGAGAGAGGTGAAGAAATAAAGAGAGAGAGTTAAAGAAATGAGAGAGAGAGAGAGAGAGAGAGAGAGAGAGAGAGAGAGAGAGAGAGAGAGAGAAAAGAGAAAGAAATAAAGAGAGAGAGAGAGGGAGATATATAAAGAAATAGAGAGAGAGGTGAAGAAATAAAGAGAGAGAGTTAAAGAAATGAGAGAGAGAGAGATAAAGAAATAAAGAGAGAGAGAGAGAGAGAGAGAGAGAGAGAGAGAGAAAAAGAGAGAGAGAGAGAGAAAGAAATAAAGAGAGAGAGAGATGAAGAAATGAGAGAGAGAGAGAGAGAGAGAGAGAGAGAGGGAGATATATAAAGAAATAGAGAGAGAGGTGAAGAAATAAAGAGAGAGAGTTAAAGAAATGAGAGAGAGAGAGATAAAGAAATAAAGAGAGAGAGAGAGAGAGAGAGAGAGAGAGAGAGAGAGAGAGAGAGAGAGAGAGAAAGAAATAAAGAGAGAGATGAAGAAATGAGAGAGAGAGAGAGAGAGAGAGAGAGAGAGAGAGGGAGATATATAAAGAAATAGAGAGAGAGATAAAGAAATAAAGAGATAGAGAGAGATAAAGAAATAAAGAGAGAGAGAGAGAGAGAGAGAGAGAGAGAGGGGAGAGAGAGAGAGAGAAAGAAAGAAAGAGAGAGAGAGAGAGAGAGAGAGAGAGAAAGAAATAAAGAGAGAGAGATGAAGAAATGAGAGAGAGAGAGAGAGAGAGAGAGAGGAGAGAGAGAGAGAGAGAGAGAGAGGGAGATATATAAAGAAATAGAGAGAGAGGTGAAGAAATAAAGAGAGAGAGAGAGAAATAAAGAGAGAGAGAGAGAGAGAGAGAGAGAGAGAGAGAGAGAGAGAGAGAGAGAGAGAGAGATGAGACGCGTGCCGGCGGATACGTGCCTGTGAGCGCGCGCGCGTCCCTCAGTCTGACGTCACTGTGTGGGTGTCTTGTGAGAGGAGGCGCTCGCGCAGCGCCCAAGATACAGACACCGTTTTGTAGCAGCGACTCGGTCTCACTCTCTCTCTCTCTCTCTCTCCTTCTCTCTCTCTCTCTCTCCTTCTCCCTCAGCTGTAATGGAGTGAAACGCAGCTCTCAGGGTCGCTTCTACATATCCGTGTGATGAAGAACCGGGCGCTCGACATGACTCCGCCTCGGTGGGACTAGAGAGCTCGGAGGAACCGCATGCGGTGAGTGTGTGTGTGTGTGTGTGTGTGTGCTCGGTGTCCTGGCCGTGCTCACCGACACCTCCAGTCTCTTATCGAAGTTGAAGCTCTTTCTCGTGTTTACGTGTGTATTTATAACCTGTACTCTACGGCACACTGACAACTACCCCAGTATCCAGCGCTGTAAATACCCCAATACCCCAGATCTCACCCAGTCTCTTCCTCCCGCGTCTCACTGTACTTTTTCTCCCGTATACACACTTCTTCCCGCAGTTGTGTTGAAGTTTTTGTTGAGTCTTTCGGCTGTTGGTTCAGTCGGTGGTCATTAATCAGGAAGAACAGCGCCTCCTGCGGTCAGAGTGTGGAACTGCAGCGCAGTCTCTTTAACTCTGGGATGTGAAAGCAGTGAGCGCTTACTACACGCTAGAGCGACACTTTAGCAAAAGAGTTATTGTTGTACTTTTCTAGCACTTGTTATTCTCTAATAATATATCCTTTCTGTGTTTCTTAACCTTGTAACATTTTCAGCCTGATATTTAAAGACTAATAGCACCTGAACAACATTTACTGCTTAAAATCTGCTTAAAAAAAGACCAAAAAAATCCTGACAATCTGCTTTATATATATTTGAGAAAAAAACATTTTAGAAAACAGTTAAACATCCTACATGTTTTTTTTTTATAACTCTGATATAATTTTTTTAAAGTAACCCGAGTGAACAAGAGAGTGTTTTCATTGACTTTTTTTTGTTTATTTCCTGCTTTTTAAAAACATTGTTGCTGTCAAGGGGCGTGGCCTGTCGTCCAGGCAACATTACTATTTATTTATCTATCTATCTATTTATTTTATTTTTTAGTATGTGGTCTAAATAGTGTTTCTGAAAATTCTGACGATGAAGGAGAAAGAAAAAAAAAATCAGTGTTTTCAAAAAAAAAAAAATCCCTCCTGAGTGCACAACACCAAAACCTGTTACACGGAAAGCTGAAAGTGTTGAGAGAGAAATATGTGAGAATGTTGCTGCCCGGGTACAAAGAAATGAAACCGAGAGGGTTACTGGAGGGTGTGTTTAGGCTGCTAAACACACACACACACACACACACTTTCATTACTCTGCCTGTGATTCAGCCGTTCTGTTATTAACACAGTCACGGTTGTTTATAAACAGGTTATAAAGCTGTATACGTGTTTCCAACACAACAAAAAGTTGTTTGGGTTTAAGCTTGTCGCTTCTTTATTTACCCAGAATCCCAGGCTGTATTTAAAAAGAAAAAAAGCCCACCAGCCAATCAGAAGCAGCCCAGAGACCAGCCCTTGACCCGCCCACACACTGAACTCATGACCTGTCCAGATTCTTCACCAAGATAACCGAAAAAGTTCTCACTCCATCATCATATCTCCTTCAGTAACACCTTCTGACGTCATTCTTAATATCAAGAATTTTATTAGAAGCTTGCGACTATCTGGTGTAAAGCCATGTATATTTATATCATAAATAAATGTAACATCTACAGAAGTTTTCGTCCTGTTAGCAAACACTACCTGATGGAGTTGTAAAAGGTCGTCTGTGGGTGTGAGTGAGTCAAAAGGCGACGGGCCGATGAGTCTGGTCATGTTTCGCCGCCTGCGCTGCACTTTCATGACGAGACTGACATTCTAAAACTTTTCGACCTTCACTTTGCAGCTTTAAAGTTCATCTGAAGTTTTTTCATCTAATTTTTTTTTTTTTAAAGTAAAAGTTTAACGATTCAGGTAGCTTTATTTACACAGGTTTGCTTTTACACAAGGGCGAAACGGAACAAAGCAAAACGAAGCGTTGATCACTCGGCCCTTGTAACTCACACGAGAAAAACAGAGTCATGCTTTAAAGCGCGAGTGTCGTTTTCCTGTAAAGTCTTCAGTTCCCATAAAGCAGCACTTCCAGGAAGTCACCCAGACGCACGCTGCTCATAGTGAAAGAGCACAGCGAGGGTTTTTCCTTTAATGTTCTTTTGCTGAGTGACACACGGCGTGTATGACACGGTCATGGGACACCGTACACACACACACACACACACACACACACACACACACACACACACACACACACACACACACACACACGCTCTGACTCATCCGTGTTCCAGTTCCCACCCTGTTCGCTAGTTACCTCCAAAAAACATTACACCGGCTCTCTATAACACAAATTCCCAGGATGCACTGCACTTAGGAAACCAGCTGCATCCTTCATCGAAGTAGATGACAAATTTATAAAAAAAAAAAAAAAAGACTTCACTAGTCATATGCAGTTAACTGTTAATTAATTAACCCACAAACATCAGCATTCCTTCTCGTGATTAATAAACTGGATTAGCAGCTTATTACGTGTAAATAATTAGGTTACATGATTCGATGTGGATTATTTAATGAATGTTGGTTGTTTAATGTCGCTACATTCTTTAATGAAGTGTTTTGAGGTTAATTACAGGACACCAGCTAAGCGAGGCCTGGCGTGAACTAGCTTAAAGCTAGAAAAATGATTTAGCAAGCAACGGTAATGCTCTCAGAGAATTTGTTGAGTTCATACTCACATTTTCACCATCACTGTAGCACAGAGTCCAACACGAGGCTCTGAGACTCGCTGTGAAGCAAAACCAGTGGGTTTGTTTGTTCGAGTTGTAGTAGGAATCATAACCATCATTAGAAGTGACATTCAGGGGACCAAGCACCAAAGTCGTCTCAGAGCCTGGACTGTTCAGTGACAGAAATGATCTCATTTGGCACGTTTAAATCATGTTAATAAAGTTTGTTTTCAGTCTGATAAAATGTCACGTAGTTTGTCAGAAAGCTTCACTTCCGAAGTCACCGGAACTTCATGAAGGTTTGTACCTCTTCCTCTTTCCTCAGATACGTGCCACATGTCGTGCATGGGTCCGAGACGAACACTGGAGTCGGAAGATGAGGATGAGCCGGAGCCCCGGCCCAAGATGGCGGCCGTGTGGGCGGAGTCATCCACGGCGTATTCATGGCAGAGGCAGACGGTCCTGCAGCTCTCGCTTCAGAAGCTGTGCCATGTCCCCTCTCTGGGCCGCCGTGTCCTCATCACCAACACGCTCCGGCTCATCCAGGAGGAGATCAGCCACCAAGGGGCGCCTCGTCCCAGCCCTCCAGCAGAGGACCGCCAGAAACTTTCACAGCGCCAAGCGCTCGAAGTCAGTTTGACCCCGGCATGGGTCCTAGAGCAGGACGCTGAGCCGGATTTCTCTCCGAAGGATGGCTTCAACTCCACGCTGGCGGAAATCCACGAGACCAGCGCCTCTTCCTCATCCTCTCTCTCAGAACTGGAGGCAAACAGAACTGAAAAAGAAAGTCCAATGCAGACCATTTGCCTCGAGTCTCACTTGGACTTCGCCCAGCCCAGTTTAAACCATGCCCCCTCCCTCCCTTCATCCTGCCCGGCATTCCTTCCTGACCTCTCGCTGGACGATTTCCTCTTTTCAGACCTCGACAACTTCCTGTGCGAGTTGAACCCCTGCACCTTGAACCTGAGTCCCAGCCCGGGCTCGCAGTCAAAGGTCGTCTCCATGGTGACGGACGACCTGGTGAGGAGTTTGACCAACCAGCCGTTCAGAACGGACCTGAACGATCTGGAGCACCTAATGGAAGTGCTGGTCGGATCGTGAAAAGGAAAAAAAAAACAAAAAAAAAAACTTTTCCTACATCGATATTTAAAATTATGATTTCTTTTAAAAAGAATTGTTCAAAGTCAGTCAGGGAGTCCGGGCTTAGCTTATATTAAACGTCTATAAAAACGAAGAAAGGTCAAGTAAATCGTTACTGCAGTGTTGTGAATTATGGGCTGTCGCCCAAGCTGGTTGCCATGGAAACGATTGTATATTTATTTGCGCAATATGCATGTATTTATTATACAGAAGTCAGTACAGGGATGTAATATATCAGATTTTTCAGCTCTATTTTGGTTTTTAATGGATTTTACACTTTTATAGAGATGAAGGTACACTATTTTGCTACTGAAATCATTTTGAAATAAAGGTGACGGTTTTGTAGAGACACGCCTCCTCCTCTTCTTCTCCTGTCGGAGGGGTGAGTCGGGGTGATTATACTGACCACTGTACTCCGTTCTGATGTCTATAAGCTGCAGTATGAACAATTCCTAGAGGTAGATCCCATGAGCGCTGACGATGTCGACCACACCTCATCAGTGGAATCTGAAAAGCCACAATGTTCTGAGAGGGGAAATATTTCACACAGAGGAATCGCAGGCCTGGTCAGGTGTTCTGCACTTCCGTCTCAAATGGAGAAAATATTACCAAATAATAAATAAATTAATAAAGGTCAAACAGACCACACCCACTCAAATCTAGTTAATAGTTTGATTAACTAGCCCTTAATAACTTAATTGTACATACTCGCTCAGATCACATTGTTTACTTTTTAATTATGTTAAATAATCTATATATTCCGTCTTTAAATGTTATCAGGCATAACATTATGACCACCTGCCTAATATTGTGTTGGTCCCCCTTTAGCTGACCCGTCATGCACTGTGTATCCTGACCCCTTTCTATCAGAACCAGCATTAACTTCTTCAGCAATCTGAGCTCGTCTGTTGGATCGGTACAGCAGTAGCTCGTCTGTTGGATCGGACCACACGGGCCAGCCTTCGCTCCCCACGTGCATCAATGAGCCTCGGCCGCCCCTGACCCTGTCACCGGTTCACCACTGTTCCTTCCTTGGACCACTTTTGATAGATACTGACCACTGCAGACCGGGAACACCCCACAAGAGCTGCAGTTTTTGAGATGCTCTGATCCAGTGGTCTAGCCATCACAATTTGGCCCTTCGTCCAATTAGCGCGAGAGCTCCTTCTGCATCGAACGTAAAGTATCGTTGGCGTTTCTGCTTTAAAACTTCAGCGCATCCCGGGATTACAGACATCACACACAAAAGCGACAACTTCTCTTAAATTATTTTAATTCCTTGTGTACACTAAAAGAAAATTTACACACTTAAAGATTTTTTTTTCTTTCTCTTTTGTCCAAAAGAGCCCGAGCATGCTCGATCCAAACTGGAAGGGGGCGGGGCTCTATCTTTTTTTCCCCACACACACACACACACACACACACACACACACACACACCATATCATCAGTAAGATTGTTTTTCCATAGGAATTTCCCCGTAACAATCCGTTTTGTACATTTTCCATAGTCTTACTGTACACAGTCACCTACGTGATTTAAGTAGTATAGTAGTAACTTCCATTACAGCTTTACAATGTGCAAAATTCCACACAGAGAGACAGACAGGACGACACACAGCGGGGGAAACGAAAGAATGAAAGAAATTAGGAACGAAATAGAAAGAAGGGACAGCTTTTGTGGACATTTCCCATGATGCTCCGCCAGAGAACGAGAGAGAGAGTGCCTTTAAGACGCTAACTTAGAAGACTTTTCGAAGGTATATTATATTGGTCCCTTATTGGCTAAAGTACTTCAAGTCAAATCACGATGATTCCTTCATCACACGGGTCACGTTACAGTGGTTTCACCTTTGAGTTTAAAACAACAGCAAGAATAAAAACAGAACCTCGCCACTCGGCTAGATTAAGAGCGCAGGATACAGTTATAGGATACATGTTAAACCCCCAAAAAAACATCGTTCTAAACCTTATACACATAATTAATTAGATTAACTAAAATGATTAAAACCTAAGGCTTTTCAAACTGAATTTATTTATAAAAAGAAAAAAAAAAAATCAAAACCAGCAGAATTTTGCAGGCAGTATGGTTTCAAGTCTATTACAAAAAAATTTATATTATTTATATATATATATATATATATATATATATATATATATATATATATATATATATATATATATATATATATATATATATATATCTCTCTCACTGATTTCATGTCACTATTTGCCTTCGTTGAAGGACTTTTAACCAGTGTTTCCTCAGCAAAAAGATATTTAACATATTACACACGCACGCACAGCTGGAATCATACTGAACCATAAACATAACCTAGAATGGAAAAGAAAGTCTTATCCCTGATTATATACACGCTGAACCTCTACACAGAACACTACTCAGCTGGAGATTAGGGATGCACTCACCCGATACCGAGTGCTGCTGTACGTCCAGGAGGAGACTGAGGTTTATAAACTTCTGTCAATCACACTGAAACATGGTGATGAGATCATAATTTAGCTTAGAAATTCAAAAACTTAGAAACTTATATAACAATATCTGATGTTTTTGAAGGATGAAATTTAAGTATAACTACCAGGTGGGGTCAAGCAAACTACACCAGAGAGCTGAGGGTCAGACAGATTGCTGGACAGACGGACTGCTCCAGAGAGCTGAGGGGGCAGGGCCAGACGGACTGCTCCAGAGAGCTGAGGGGGCGGGGCCAGACGGACTGCTCCAGAGAGCTGAGGGGGCGGGGCCAGACGGACTGCTCCAGAGAGCTGAGGGGGCGGGGCCAGACGGACTGCTCCAGAGAGCTGAGGGGGCGGGGCCAGACGGACTGCTCCAGAGAGCTGAGGGGGCAGGGCCAGACGGACTGCTCCAGAGAGCTGAGGAGGCGGGGTCAGACGGACTGCTCCAGAGAGCTGAGGAGGCGGGGTCAGACGGACTGCTCCAGAGAGCTGAGGGGGTGGAGCCAGACAGGCTAACTGCATGAATAATTATTCACAAAGGAGGTTTTTTTGCAGGTTGTTATGTTGTGGGAGCAGTGTGTGTGTGTGTGTGTAATTAAAAGCAATGGGCAGAAGCTAGCCATCACTGGGTGAACTATAGTGTTGCTGTCTCATAATTAGGTCTGTAGCTGACTGATGAAGCTGATGGTAAGTAACAAGGACGAGTGCATCCCTAATACAGACTCTTCCTTCCTCACCTCTAGATCCTGAACACTCCACTCACTCTCACACAACTTAAACTGACTCCAAGAAGCTGAGCTAAAGTGAACCAAAGACAAGAGACAGTGTGGAGAGAGAGAGAGAGAGAGAGAGAGAGAGAGAGAGAGAGAGAGAGAGGGGGAGACAGGGATCAGTCTGGGACAGGAGAGGGGGATATAGAGGAAGAGGAGGAGGGAGGAAGAGGAGTGAGTGTGGAGGGGAACATCAGCACTTTGGCCTGCATGAAGGAGAGATCAGGCAGAGTGGAGATCACACACCGAGCCTCTTCACTCAGGTTCTCCTCCTTCTGCATCTGCGCCCGCCTGCACACACACACACACACACACACACACACACACAATATAACCATGTCAAAGAAATCCTACTCCTCTCACCAACAGTTAACATTCGTTCATTTTCTATAAAGTCATTAAAGCAGCCATAAATCACAGGTTTATATTAATGCACCCATTAGTGTTTCCATAGCAACAGCTCATTCACAAGGACTCTGTATAAACATTTACAGAAGAAGTCTCCAGTCCCAGTGCTCTGTAATATCCAGAGCTGAAACTTTAACCGAGACAAACTGGCCGCTGTCTACACCAAGTGTGTAGTAGAGATGGTGTGTGCTGCCCCTGCTGTTGGAGCAGAGTTAGTGCAGGGTGTGTGTGTGTGTGTGTGTGTGTGTGTGTGTGTGTGTGTGTGTGTGTGTGTGTGTGTGTGTGTGTGAGAGAGAGATATAGAGACCTGGTGGACGTGTTGGTCTTCTCCACAGTGGACATGAGACGAGCGAAAGCATCCACCACTCTGCTGCTGCCTCCGCTCACGTCCAGCTTAGCCTGGGTCAGCTCATACAGCTCGGGGTCTACACCTACACACACACACACACAGAACACTCAAACACTACATACACATACAAGTTCTACTTCTAATGCAGAGCTGAATTGTTAATGCTGACCATGCGGATGAAAAGAAGGAGAAAAATGGCTAAAGGAAGTTACGCAACAAGACCCCTGACCACGCACTGTGACCTTTGACCTCAGCTGACCTGGTATGGAGGTAGAGGAGCTGGAGGGCGACTCGTCCACCGGGCCAAAAAAGTCCAGATTCAGCAGAGACGAACCTCCACTTGCTTCAGTGAGCAGGGGAGGGAGAGAGAGAGAGAAAAATAGAGAAGGGGGTGGAGACAGAGAGAGAGAGAGAGAGAGAGAGAGAGAGAGAGAGAGAGAGAGAGAGAGTAGGGGGTGGAGACAGACAGAAAAAGAGAGGGAGAGAGAGAGGGGGCAGAGACAAAGAGAGAGAGAGGGAGAGAGAGGAGGGGGTGGAGACAGACAGAAAAAAGAAGGAGAGAGAGAGGACAGAGACAGAGAGGGGATGGAGACAGAGTGAAAGAGAGTGGGGGGACACAAAGAGACAGAAAGAGAGAGAAAGAGAAAGAGGGCAGAGGGGGGTGAGGAGAGAGAGGGGGGTGGACACAGAGTGACAGACAGAGAGAGGGAGACAGAAAGAGAGAGTAAGAGAGAGAGAGAGAGAGAGAGAGAGAGAGAGAGAGAGAGAGAGAGAGAGAGAGAGAGAGAGAGAGAGAGAGAGAGAGGGGGGGGGGGGAGGCAGGAGGGAGGAACAGAGTGGAAAAAAGACCAAGATAGACAGAAAGGATACAAGGACAAGAAACAGAAAAATAGAGCAACAGAGTGAGAGAGATGAAGATTGACAGACAGGAGATATACACATGCATGTTAGTACAAAAAAAACCTTGTTAATATTAAAGACAAACAGCAGGGAACATGAAGTCACCCAAAACTTTACAATTAATTACGAATATCCAAATTAAGAGACACCCCCAACTTTGTCATGCCACGCCCCCTCCTCTGGATTTTCCTAGCCTGTATTTGCATATTAAAATGTTACATTTTGTGACATTAAAGCACTGGCCTTTCACAGGTCCAGCACCGTATTTTTGTAAGTTTACAGTGACTTCAAAGAGGGTTAATAATGCTGCATTAGAAGGTTAGGAGCAGTTAAGACTGACTTTAGCTGTACAGTTTGTGGATAGTAAATGTCACTTGTCTGAGATCTTAGAGAGATGCTCTTTACACTGCTGTAGTACGGAATATATTAGAAAAACCCTCAGGTAGATTCCTGAGCTTGTTCTGAACACTGTGGAGAACCAAAATGCACCAAACCTTCATCATCGACATAAATGCAACATACCATCCAGAGGGTTTGTAAGGCCACTGCTGCTCCAGTCAAACTGCACTGGTGGGAGGGAGTCCTGCAGAGGGGTGGGGGGGAAGAAGAAAAAGGAGGGAAAAAAAAAAAAAAAAGTCAGTCCACGTTTCTTCACAATAAGTGTCCCACAATGCAGACAGACAATCTGGTGTTTCACAGTGAAGGTACGATGCTAACAAACCTTTGATTGCGTAAAATACAGGTGACAATCAACTGTTATCTGTATCACTTAAGGGATAGGAGTCACAGCAAACTGAACTATTTTATTTTTTTGATACTGTATCCAAGATGGCCGCTTCCATAACCGTCTGGTGATCAGATGATCTGTGATCAGTGGGCAGGTCATAAAACACACACCTGTGCTGCGTCAGTGGGGCAGGAGCTCATCTCTGAGGCTACAGAGGGGGACTGTGCTATGGACGCGATCATCTCAGCAGCAGAGACAGGCTTCACCGGTTCTTTAGTTGGTTCCAGCATTCCCTACACATACACACACACAGAGAGAGAGAGAGAGAGAGAGAGAGAGAGAGAGAGAGAGAGAGAGAGAGAGAGAGAGAGAGAGTGTATGAGAGACAGAGACAGAGAGAGAGTCAGACAGACAGACACAGAGACAGAGAGAGACAGAGAGAAAGAGCATGAGATGGAGACAGAAAGAGAGACAAAGAGAGAGAGATATGAGAATGATGCAGAAGATCTATAGGAAAGTCATCATGTGGATTTGAGAAGCATTTCTCACCAGACTGGCTGCGTACATGGGTACAATCACGGGCTGCTTCTTCTGACCTGTGAACAGCTGTGAGAGAGAGAGAGAATAGAGTTAAATTAACATGTTCAACAAAGTTTGAATTAAAGACAAAAATGTCACAAAAGGCTTAAAGTGGATGGGTGTGGCCTAATATTCTAATGAGCACATGACTGACAGCTCTCTGTCTGCGATCTGCAATGTTGCTCAGGCAACTACACACAATGCCATGTAGCTATGCTCATACACAGTAGCTATGCTCACTACACCCACATTTCACTCACTAAGCCTGTGTTTTCCTCGCCAGGTCAGCATTCACTCATTAAATTACTGATTATTCAGAAGTCATCTTTCGCTCATCATTAAGCCAGCGTTTGCTTGCTGCAATGCTTAGACGTCAAGAGTTTTGACGAAGGAGACGACACTTATGATTGAATCTTGTGAAAGGGGAAGGGGAAGGCATTCTGCTGGACTGTGGAGTCATTTCCGAATTTCTTTACTTCTAGGTTTCTTGTGCAGTTCAACACACTAGCGTCGTAGATAACGCCTACATGAGCGCATATTCTGTACTCCCGAGCGTTACGTATGAAACACACTCACTATGTTCCGTGTGTCGATGCCCAGCGAACAGAGCAGAGCTTTGTTACTGTGTGAGCCACCCCACTGATACCTCAGGCCAAAGGCACTGTGGATGTCCTGCAGCTGCAGCCACACGCCCTGCACTCCTCTACACCAGAGAGAGAGAGAGAGAGAGATTAACACAGCACTATTCACACATGTATACATCATACTGCATGACTGTCACCATGGTTACGTACTCTAGGTGGAACAAGATGTACGACTGACAAAAGTACAACCTACGCTTTTCTTTTTAAATGGTGCTTTCTTAAAACTAAACATCTGATGATGTTGTGGTTCAGCTCTCTCACCGCAATTCAACGTTCAGACCCACATCTGAGCTGGAGGAGGAAACCAGAAAGCAACACCTACTGGCAGCAGTGGTACACCAGGTCCTGTACAGCTGCAGGAAACCATGTGGTGTGTGTGGGTGTTGTTCTTACCCACTGACTGGTGCCGGCTCTTTCTCTTGTTTTTCTCCTCCTTCACACAGCTCTAGGAAAGCTTTGAGAGGGGGCATGTCCTCCTCTAGATGAGGCACGGAGATCTCCAGAAAACTGGCCAGGAAAAGCTTCTCCAACCTGCTAAGAAGAGACACCTGAGGACAAAAAAAATGTGGGTGAAGATGAGAGTCAGAGAGACCAAATGTTTGGATGGAGATGTGCAAGAAAGTACTACATGTTCCACAACTTTTCATTAATAAAAATGTCAAAATAATCCTGTCTGTTCACATTCCTGAAAGCAAAAAAATGTGACCTACTGCCTGGGTCAAATGTCCTGTAGGACTCAAGCTCAGTTTTGTTCACCATAATACTGTAGTCAATCAAGAACAGGATATAAAATATCACTGATTCAGGAAAACATACCATAACGCTGTCTTTCCTGCATTCTTCATCACTGCCAGTAGAGGGTGCCGTAACAGATGTGCTTTCGTGCCAGTCGTCTTCGCTCTTCTCTGAAAAGGTCGAGCCCTGGTCCTGACCAAAAGCTGCCCACGATACCCCCCCTTCCTCGCTTGACTCGCCGAACGCCTGCCAGCCCCCATCATCATCAGCACCGCCATAAACAGGTGCTGCAGCAAAGTCAGCAAAACTGTCACTACCCGGAAATTTGGCGGTCTCCGCCCCCTCCTCACCCTCTGGTTGTCCATGCGCATCAAAGTCACCAAACTCGTCCTCATCATGCGGATCATTTTGCATGACAGACTGCGACGGTGCAATCGATTCCGAAAGTGCAGACTGCAGTGCTGCCCCCTGCTGGTCAAAATCAGCGAAGCCAGCACCTCCAAAGGAACTGGCATCCCCAAAGTCACCAAAATCTCCAAAGTCCTCATCATCTTCAGCCAGCTGGCTATGGTCAGCAGGAGTAGCCGTCTCTTCCTGTAGTGGAGGGGAAGGTACCGAACCTGTTGTACTGAAATCCCCAAATTCCTCGAGCGCTTCCGTGGACAGAGGTCGACCGAAAGAGGTCTCGGTTTCAGTCTCAGTTTCAGTGTCATTCCCGGACCCCTTCTCTTCCGTCGGCTCGCTGCTGCTACCTCGCTCATCCATGGACATGGGGGACATCCTTTCTTTAACCTCCAAACCATCCTGCTCCACACCGTTCTGCGATGTCCGTTGCTCTGTGCTAACAGACTCGGTAGTGGTATTAGAGTCCTGATGTGCAGACTCAGTGTCCTGATCCTTTTGTCCATAACTCGTCCCAGCATGGAAGCCCCTGTCTCCGTTGCTAAGGTGATCTGAAGCCTTTGCAAACGAGGCGATCCCTGTTACACAATAGTCCTTGTCATTGTCCACCGCTTTGCCAGCTTCATGATTTTCCTCTCTTTGTGGTTGGTTGTCTTGTGCTAGTCTCACGTCATGGTTTGAACTTTCCCAGTTCACAACAGTGTGACTGGGAACATCAGCATTCGAAAAAGCAGCAAAATCCGCAAAATCCTCGTCGTCACTGAGGACCGCGTCGGGACAGCGACCACCTGAGGGAGCCGTTTCCCGGTGTATGTGGTGTGAGGGAGGAATTCCCTCTGTGCCAAAATTTCCAAAGCCATTCGTGAGAGCTTCGCTGCCTTTTCCATTGCAGTCCACAGCATCACTACCTGTCCAGGAATTTCCTGGAAAGTCTGAAAAGTTTGTGTAACCCACGTGCGGACGTTCTGTGACCTTTTTAAGCTCCTCCACGCTAACAGTCCTGCAAGCCAAAGCATCCCCCTGGCCACCGTTTGGCATCGCCGGTCCGTTAAGTCCGACAACTCGCCCGTTACTGATCAACTCTGGGGGGGACGTTGCGTTCAGCGCCTGCAGCTGATCGAACGTCGTGGGCGTCTCAAATTCCGTGAAACTGACGCTGTTGGGAACGCCAGTGAAGTCGCTGAACTCCTCGTCGTCCTCGTCGGCACCGTCCTCCAAGGGCGGGGGAGAGGACGAGTACATGTGGATCACGTCCGGCTCCATGGCCTCTCCACAGTGATCAAGACTTTGCACCTGGGAATGGACGGAGGGATTAATGACAACAAAGTGAATTAGCAATAACACACTGACACTGAGACTCATAGTAGGATAGTGACCATATCTACATTAGACATGCAGCTACGTTCTCATTTTGCTCAAGTTAGAACCTGAAACTCTGGGGTTGTGCCTCGTCTTTATTCCTTTTTAGTTTTGTCAAATCATTGTGCTCCAGCACCAACACCAATTAAAGCCAGCTTAGTAACAGTTTCACTCGCTAACAGCATTCGATTATATTCTGTTTCGCCTCCTGAAGTCATCTCGCTGACACCAGCATGTTGTTCTAGAGCGCTCTGGAGCCTATTTATCAACTTGTTCTCAAGCTTAAATTAAATCACCGGGAACCTTTCACCGAGTGCAGACAGATGGACACATGCTTTTGGATCGCCGGTAATTACGTGATAATGGCTGAAAAAGAAAGAGAGAAAAAGAAAGAGTCAGTAGTCTACGCAAACCGGACTCGATCCAGAGAAGCGCTCAAGCAAGCGAGGAGCACAACACTGGCTTATTTTGCACAGGAAAGCCAAGAGGAAATAAAAAAACAAGGAAGTCCTTCTGTAACTGTGAAAACTTTCAGCCTGTATTTATTCTGAAGCATGCAACTGGAAGAAAGAAACTGGCAGCTGTACTTGTTTAATCAGCGGTCACTCCGATCCTGATGACCTTGAGCTGTGAAGCGTGGAGGAGGGGTTTTTACACCTCTGTTTGGAGCTGGAACACAATGAGGTGTTGATTCATTCTCTATAACAGCGGCTCTGAGCGTTGTTATCGGTATGTTATCAGATTGTCCAGCAGTATGTTATGGTTTCTATAGCAACAGTTCCTTCATAGGGACATGCCTATGAACCTTCAGTTTTCTGGACATGATGGGTTTATGCTTTGTGGATTCTGCTAATGAACGTCGAGAGAGAGAAGAAAGTAATGGAAGGGGTGTTTACAGCTGTTAGAACATAAGCGAGAACAGAAACTCGTCTGTTTTAGGGACACGATTAAATGTAACTAGAGATGGATTTTTTAATTTTTTTTACAAATTGCTGTGGTACGAGATGAAATATACTATACTGCCAAAAATTTTGGGACATATGCCTTCACATACACATGAATGTAATATGGAGTTGTCCCGCCCTTTGCAGCTATAACAGCTTCAACTCTTCTGGGAAGACTTTCCACAAGGTTTAGGAGTGTGTTTATGGGAATTTTTGACCGTTCCTCTAGAAGCGCATTTGTGAGGCCAGGCACTGATGTTGGACGAGAAGGTCTGGCTCGCAGTCTCTGCTCTAATTCATCCCAAAGGTGTTCTATGGGGTTGAGGTCAAGACTCTGTGCAGGACAGTCAAGTTCCTCCACACCAAACTCTCTCATCCATGTCTTCATGGACCTTGCTTTGGTCACTGGTGTGCAGTCATGTTGGAACAGGAAGGAGTCATCCCTTTAAGAGTTCCTTTCTCTGGAAGGAAGGGGCCGAGCCCAACCCCTGAACTCAATGATTTGGAGGGGTGTCCCAAAACTTTTGGCAATATAGTCTCTCTTACACCAGGATGGGAAAAGTAGTATAAGCGCGGTTACTATAGAAACCGTAACGTATTCGAACGCGCTACAAGCCGGAACTACTTTTCGAACTGCCGTTAAAGAGAGAACACGATCTGACCAATCAGAAAGCAGGATTCAACCAGCACAACTGACCAACGCACACAAGCCGTATTTATTTACATTAAAGTTGTTTATCCCGGACGTGTTAAAAATAAATAAATAAATAAATAAATAAGGTCTCGTGGGTCAAAAAAACCCAAAACATCAGCTGTCAGTGTTGTTAGCGCTTTTGTTTCGGTTTTCGGATTAAAAGACGAGACTTTATGAAGCTACACCTGACAAACATCCTGCTTGTGTTTGCTAAAGGGCCTAGCCCAGATCAACAGGATTAGCTTAACTTAGGAACGCTTAACGCTTGAATAGCACATGGCTAACAAATTATAAACGCCTTTCTTTTTATATAAAAAAAACAACAACATGTATTGCCATGACAATCTAGTCATCGAAACATTTCTTTCCGTTACACTGGACATCGAGGCTAACGCTAATGTTAATGCTAGCTAACTAACAAACATTCGCCACCACTTCTCCTTCTCCTTCAGCTAGTTTTAGCGACTCTAAAGAGAAACAAACCAGACATAACACGTACCTTATGGATTTTGGTGGCACACTCCCATGATTCAGGATAAGAAGTTAATTTCTTTTTAAACAGTTAAGAGATTCAGGACACAGCCGGCTGTTCGGCTAAACGTTAGCCAGGCTAAGCTAGCGCGTCTCTCTGTGTGTCTCTCTCCCCCAGAATGATTAACTATACCCTTAGCTAATCATTTCGTGTTAACGTTAATAAATAATGTCAGTTCAGGAGTCCGCCCTGGCCTGCGCTGTCCACGCCGAGAGCAGAGGCTCTGAAACGGGAAGTCTGAGTGATTAAAAGCCCAAGCTCGGGATTTACTGCTAACAGAGCGCGCACCAGGAAGTGCTCGTTAAAGCACACGCCCTCTTGCGCATGCGCACTACGTGCTAGGCTGTGCGTGATTTATAAACAAACGGCGTGTGATTAAAAAATAAATAAATAAAAGAAAGAAAGAAAACGAGATGATTAAATGAATAATAACGACCCGGTGTGGGAATGAGATAATTAAAGGCTTCGGAGAATGAGATAACGGAGACATGTGCACGAGATAAAGTCATGAAGATGAGACAAATAATAATAAAAAAAAAAAATGTAATAAATATGAATATTTCAAATTTTTTATTACTTATTAAATTAATTGTTGTTTTGTGTGTTTGGTTTTTCATCATGATTCTTTATTTATTTATTTATTTGGCAATGCGTTTTCAACTCTATTTTCTTTATTAACCCATATACTGGAAATGAAAAGTAAAAAAAAAAAAATATATATATATATATATATATATATATATATATATATAAAATGTTAGATAAGAACTTTATTCATTTTTTTATTCATTCTAATTTTTAAGATAAGAACTTTATTAATTTTATGAATGTAAAATTTTTTAAGATACCTTATTCATTTTAATTTTATTGATTTTAATATTTAAGATAAGAACATTATTAATTTGATTGATTTTAATGATTAAGATTAGAACTTTATTCATTTTCATTTTTAAGATACGGGAACTTTATTTAATTCATATTAAATTAGAACTTTTAGAAAACTCTTTTTATTATGTCTTTTCCCCCCCTGAATGTAATGTGTTTATTGTAAGAAAGCAGCAGCTTGGTGTGTATTTAGTGGCTTAAGGAAGACATGCGGAAGAAGCCTGGAGCAGTAAGATAAGACTGATGATGTCACAACAGGAAGTGGATGGAGACAACAGCGTCTCCGGTGTCTGCTGGATATTCTGCAGGGAAAAGAAAACGGAGTTCATGTCTTCATTGGCTGGATTTGATGTGTGTGTGTGTGTGTGTGTGTTAGTTGAGTCAACACAACTGACCACAGTATCGCTGAGAAGGCTTTAATTGAACGGTGATTATAAAACGAACAAAAATGTACACAGAAGTATTAAAAAAAATTCTTTACAATGAAATGTCTTCATTTTTTTATCAGCTCATACTTCTGTATCTGGAATGTCTGAAAAAAAAAACATAACTACTTTATATATTACATTTGTTTAGTTCCATCAGCGCCTGCTGCTGTGTTCCTGAGCTTCTACTCATATATTCAGAAAGCTGTTATTAATTGTGTGTGTGTGTGTGTGAGCTCACTGTGCTCAGGATGAGTGTATTCCTGAACCTTTAGAGCACTGTGAAGTCTTTCTGCTTCTGACTCGGATCCATCACAGCGACGCTCTTGAGATTCACTGACCTCCGTTTCAGAACACACGACTTTCACGACACCGAGCAGTCGGCTTTAAAGCGGCCATGCGCAGCTTCGTTCATGGTGATAAACTGGTTTTCCCTGACTGATACTTTAATCAAAATCAGCCTCATAGCTCAAGAGAGGCATTGGTGGCTCAGTGGTAGGTTGCTCGCCTATCATGCGGAAGGCCCGGGTTCGATTCCCAGCCAATGCCTCAACCCCAGCCACTGGTTGCAGTGCCGGTCCCAAGCCCGGAAAAATGGGAGGGTTGCGGCAGGAAGGGCATCCGGCGTAAAACCTGTGCCAAGTTGTTGTGCGGACCAGTTGGTACGCTGTGGCGACCCCGAACAGGGAGCAGCCGAAAGCAACTTCTAGCCTCATAGCTCGAGTGCAAATCAAAACAGACATGTCTTGGCTGCTTGACTACATTCAGGATAAAGCAATTAAGCAGATTCAAAGGTGCAGTCTGTAACATTGAAACATGGTTCTCGAACAGTTGTAAAACATCAAAGGCACTTGAGGGGGAAAGACATAGTGTGCTTTCATGTAATAGCATACCGTTTCAGCTTGTTAACATTTCTGGACCAGAAATTAACATGAGTTAATGTAAAACAGAAACATGAACCTCAACCTTTTCGTACCTGGTCCTGTCTAAAGGTTCCTCACTGTGCCCCCTGCTGGTGTTCCGCTGTAGTTTACTTCAGCACAACAGTCCTGATCTTTTAATCCTCCTTTCAGCTTAAACAAATCTTCACTTTATAATGAGCTTTTGTTTCATTCTGTGTTATGTTCATGCTAATGTCCACTCACGCGCCCGTGAGAGCTTTTAGTGGCTAGTTACGTTAAATGCCTGGTCCTAATGTTTTTTCTTTTTCTCCAGCAAACTAACATCTACATTCTGATCTTTTTCTTTAGTGTCAACCGTAAGCACTATCTTTATTTATATAAACAGAAAAGAAAGAAAAAAGCTAGAGTTACCTGTGTTGGCGTGTGTGTAAGCAATTCATATTGACTACTAAAGTACAAACACGGCACTGCGAGGACGAGTAGAGTTCCAGTCCTTCCACGTTACAGTAAGACTCTGAAGCTGATCTGTTACAATAAAATTTATGTGTTTGTAGAAACCTTCTCCTTCAGTCTTCAGTACAGAGGTCCAGCTGTGTCTCTGTCTGTCTGTCTCTCACACACACACACACACACACACACACACACACAGAAAGAGAGAGAGAGTCCATCTGCTCGTCTCCAGCTCAGTTCAGTTCAGTTTGGTGATGCTCAGGCTGCCGCTGATCTGGATGGTGTCGATGGACATCAGCGAGTGCACGCGGTGACAGAAATCGAACAGCGGCTGTCCGTCCAGCAACACACGGAACTGCTGGTGCTCGCAGTGAATCTCCAACTGGAAAGAACACAACGAGTCTCACGATAAAGCGTTACAAGCATGGACACAGGCTATGCAAGCTGCAGCGAGATACACTGTATTGCCGAAAGTTTTGAGACACCCCTCCAAATCATTCAATTCAGGTGGTCCAGTCACTTCCATGGCCACAGGTGTATAAAATCAAGCACCTAGGCATGCAGACTGCTTCTACAAACATTCGTGAAAGAAAGTATCGTTCTCAGGAGCTCAGCAAATTCAAGCGTGGTACTGTGATAGGTTGCCAACTATGCAATAAGTCCATTCGTGAAACTTCCTCATTACTAAATATTCCACACTTAACTGTTGGTGGTTTTACAACAAAGTGGAAGCAACTGGGAACAACAGCAACTCAGTCCACGAAGTGGTACGCCATGTAAAATCACAGAGCGGGGTCAGCGCATGCTGAGGTGCACAGTGAGAAGAACTCGCCAACCATCTGCAGAGTCAATAGCTACAGACCTCCAAAGCATCAGATGCTGTGGCATGAAGCACGCTGCCACTGCACTCTACAGCAGTGGAGACATATTCTCTGGAGCAACCAGTCACGCATCTCTTGCCTTTTCAGGGGTTGGGCTCGGCCCCTTAGTTCCAGTGAAAGGAACTCTTAATGCTTCAGCATACCAAGACATTTTGGACAATTTCATGCTTTGTGGGAACAGTTTGGGGATGACCCCTTCCTGTTCCAACATGACTGCACACCAGTGCACAAAGAAAGGTCCATAAAGGAACTTGACTGACCTGCACAGAGTCCTGACCTCAACCCCATAGAACACCTTTCGGGTTGAATTAGAGCGGAGACTGCGAGCCAGACCTTCTCGTCCAACATCAGTGACTGACCTCACAAATGTGCTTCTAGAGGAACGGTCAGAAATTCCCATAAACACACTCCTAAACCTTGTGGAAAGCCTTCCCAGAAGAGTTGAAGCTGTTACAGCTGCAAAGGACGGGACAACTCCATATTACATTCATGTGCATGTAAAGGCAGACGTCCCAAAACTTTTGGCAATACAGTGTATCCACACCACGTTCATGTTACGTTTGAGATCTCACGTGTAAACATTATTCAAATCGGGTGAAAAACACTGAAAGCTAACACAGAAAGTGAAAGTTAGAAGGTTAACACCAGGTTAAGGCTTGGTGTCTCAGACAGAGGGCTGTCAATCAAGAATATTAGGCCACGCCCATTAGGACAGTTTTCATATTGGTGTGATTGAGTTCAGCTGCTGTTCCACCCAGTGCCGGTTACATTAATGACACTTTACATCCCCTCATGGCTTTTTTTTTTCAAAATTTACAATGCAAATTTTTTGGAAAACCATCTCGAATTGGTGAAATCACAAGCACAGGATTCTTATTTTAAACTCCTGGCAGTGAAGACACACAAGTATCAACTTTCTATGAGAGCTGTGCTCATATTCCACACACGTGATGATGTCACATGACCCGTATCTGTAAGAAATCTGCAGCCATTTTGAAAAACTACAACCTCTGAATGTCGCGGACTTTCATTGATATTGTGTTAATTTCTGAGATTGCAAAATTGTGAAATACTGGAGGGATATAGCGACTGATACAGCAGCGATTTCCTTCTCTTAACAAACACACACACACACACACAGCTTGAGAAAATATGATAATGGTACTCTTGGGAATACATTAAACCACAAGGTGTCATGTATGAAGAGCATTTCATATGAACAGAGAGACGATAACATCATGAGCGTATATACTCTGAACGGCTGTCCTGCGAGGAAAGGAAAGAAAGGGATGGTCGTCTCCTCCTCGCCCCACGAGCCGGCCACGTGTGCGTTCCTCAGCAGCTGACGATCCTCGAACCTCGCACTGACCTCCAGGGCCACGTCGTCACACCCACACGTCAGACTGATGTCAAACCTGACACATCACACCAGATCAGACACATCACATTCAGGATGTATTCATCAGTACGAGCATGAGACGTTACAGAACACAGGTGTGTGTGTGTGTGTGTGAGTGTGTGTGTGTTTTTGTTGATGCTCATGTTCTCACCCATCTGGTTCTGAATCCACGACGCCCATGATGGTGATTTTCTTCCCAGGTCGCATCCCACCTCGAATACTCCCGCAAAATGGCACCGCCTGCCCAAGCACATAACATAACATAACTTTACCATCATAATAAAAATAATAAAAATGACATCCACACTGTCTGTTACGGTCACTGAGTGCCAAAACATTTGCAGTGTTTAAACCTGGAGTTCTCACTGCAGAGACAATTATAAACGTTTTTAAGCTTAGGCTAAACTACATATTCAAAAGTATGTGCACCCCCTGACCATCACTTAGGTATAACATTCTGAGCAGTGGGAGGTGAGGTGAGTAACACTGATGATCTCCTCATCATGGCACCTGTTAGTGGGTGAGATATATTAGGCAGCAAGTGAACATTTTGTCCTCAGAGCATCTCTAAAACTGCAGCTCTTGTGGGGTGTTCCCGGTCTGCAGTGGTCAGTATCTATCAAAAGTGGTCCAAGGAAGGAACAGTGGTGAACCGGAGACAGGGTCATGGGCGGCCGAGGCTCGGTGATGCACGTGGGGAGCGAAGGCTGGCCCGTGTGATCCGATCCAACAGACGAGCTACTGTTGCTCAAATTGCTGAAGAAGTTAATGCTGGTTCTGATAGAAAGGTGTCAGAATACACAGTGCAGGACGGGTCAGGGCTGTTTTGTCAGCAAAAAGGGGAACCAACACTATATTAGGCATAATGTTATGCCTGATCGGTGTATACAGAACTTCACTCTAATGTGTACTAGGCTATGATGTTTTCTTTCAGTAAAGCACTTCAGGCTTGAATTAAAATGTGAGATAAATAAAAGTGTCTGCTTGTTGTTGTTGTTTCCTCATGGAATAAAGCAGAAAGCGTCTACTTTTAGCTTCAGCAGGAAGTTTGCTTCATTACCAGGAGCTGTTGTCCATCTTTGCTGGGGGAACCAAATGCTGGTTCTCCAAAAGAGCTGTTCAGCTTCCTGTTCGGGGTGGATGAGTTCTGAAAGCAGCAGAAATAAACAAAATTATAAATGAATTGTACAGAACCATGATGAGATGCTGTAAGAGGAATTGCATGCCTTATCTCCAAAAAACATCTTCTGCACTAGTTACCATCAAATTTATAGCTGAATTCAGACACTTAAACTCCAACCTGTTTGTAGTTAACCTAATAGCAAAGATATGTTGGTAGTTTAACGCGGTCATCCTGAGAAAATGGAGCTAAATGTAGATCCTCTCCGTAAAGAAAATACTCACCAGCTCTCCGCGCACTCTCAGATCCGCCATCTTGAGGAAAAATTTACAAACTGCTGGAATTTTTTTTTTTTTTTTTTTTTTTTTGACAGCACGCTCCCGGCATGATCACGTGACCGCGGAGGCGTTTAGTAAGAATCGACAAAACCGTCCAATCGTAGCCCGCGGATGAAGCACATGACCGCGTGTGGGCGGGGTTTCGGAATGTTGACGTTGACGTCATGGCTGAATTCCGAACGGCGCCGTACGAGCTACATATACACATTTGTTTTGAGGACTTGTTGAAAGATATGTGTTTACTTTCATATTGCGATTTTTCTCTGTCTTTGTACGCAAATGCATGTTTGTTGGTGTAAATGTTTTTTTTTCAATGATACGCCCAAATGTTTCCGTGATTATGTATGTATTTTACACTGATCAGCCATAACATTATGACCACCGGCCCAGTATTGTGTTGGTCCACCTTGACCCGCCGAGGCATGGTCTCCACTAGATCCCTGAAGGTGTGCTGTGGGATCTGGCACCAAGATGTTAGCAGCAGATCCTTTAAGTCCTGTAAGTTGTGAGGTAGGGCCTCCATGGATCGGACTTGTTTGTCCAGCACACCCCACAGATGCTGGATTGGATTGAGATCTGGGGAATTTGGAGGCCAACACCTCAAACTGGTTGTTGTGGTCATCAAACCATTCCTGAACCATTTTTCCTTTGTGGCACGGTGCATTATCCTGCTGAAAGAGGTCACAGACATCAAGGAATACCGTTTCCATGAAAGGGTGTACATGGTCTGCAACAATGCTTAGGTAGCTGCTACATGTCAAAGTAACATCCACATGGACGGCAGGATCATCACTGTTCCTTCCTTGGACCAGTTTTGATAGATACTGACCACTGCAGACCGGGAACACCCCAAAAGAGCTGCAGTTTTGGAGATCCAGTGGTCTAGACATCACAATTTGGCCCTTCATCAAACTCGCTCAAATCCTTACACTTGTCCATTTTTCCTGCTTCTAACACATCAACAACAAAATTGCAGTCCTCCGCAATATATATATATATATATATATATATATATATATATATATATATATATATATATATATGATTGAGAAAGATGAACAAAAAATAAATAAATAAATGAATAGAAAGAAAGAAGAGAGGCACAAAGCCTAAGAGTAACACAAGTTTCATAAGTAAACAAATCCATGATGTATTAACGATTTTCTTTTTTGTTTACCTCTTCAAATTAATAGCCTTCGAATTTAGCTGTAGTTGGCATGACAGTCACATCAGGCTTTTTTTCTGTGAGCATTTACACACCTGCAAGTCATTTCAAAGGTTGTTTATTAACCCCTTCAGCCCCACAGGTTGGACCTGAGTGATTGTGGTCTGCATGGCCAGCAGATGGCGCTGTGACGTCATTCTCACGGTTGCGTCTACTGAATCTTTATAAAAGTGCACCAGAACATTTCAAGGCACCACCCATACACTTATGCACACCTGGGCGTGGTTTTGAGTAGTGAAATGAACTACAGAGAGAGTTGGGAGGAAAACCGGAGAACCAGGAGGAAGCCTGCGTGCTCCCAGGGAGAACATAGCAGCATGTGTACAGGAAGTGAGTCCCTAACATTTGTCTCTAAGTTTGACGTAGATTATGTCTAAGGCTACCACCTCAGTGACAAAACCTTTTTTTTTCCTGAGACTTAAAGAAGAAGAGGTCACTGCTACTGTACTGCACACTCTCTGAGTGACCTTTAACCCCTCAGAGCACATGAGGGACACCCAGCACTGCACCATCAGGTGATTTCATATTACATTTACATTTCAGACATCCTTATACAGAGTGACTTACATTTTAATCCAATTTTTATACAACTGAACAATCAAGGGCCTTGCTAAGGGGCCCAGCAGTGGCAACTTGATGGACCTGGGATTCAAAGTCACAACCTTCGGATCAGTATAGTCTAACACCTTCACCACTAATCCACCACATTATTCTGTCTGACTGAATGACAGTCATGGCCCGGAGCCTCGTCAGACTGCTGCGCAGGAACGAGAAACGAAAACACGGCCATAAAAATCCTCTCACACACCTAAGCAAGGAGCTGCATGACAACAGGTGTCAATGTTTACAGTTTGTTTATGAGATAAAATAAGGCTTTATTAATGCTGGCAGGAACCTGACATACCACAGCAGCCAGGACCAAAACATGGACAAGATGGAAGCTGAGATAAAGGAAGGATGGGTGAGAAACTAATACGGCTTTTTTATTTGCAAATCTTCCTTCTGTACACATTTACATCCTTTTCCCTCCTGAGCAACTCATGCTTGTATAATTAAGAAAGAAAACTGGGACTCCAGGACGCGTCAGGGTGAGGGTTGTGGACTGAGCTGATATACGGCGTGGTTGTTATTACTGAGGGATTTTTAAAACAGACAAACATCCGGATCTTCCTCTTTGGGCCGTTTATCAGCCTGACAGCTTACTTTCCTTATGAAGACACTTTTAAAGACAGCGAGGAAGAAGAAACGCAGCACCAGATGGTGAAAAATAGAAAGAAGAAGTAAAGATGATGAGAAAAGAAGAGAAAAGAAATAAAGGCAAGCAAAAAGGAACAATTAGACAGGATGCAAACAAAAGAAAAGAATAAGAGAAATACGATAATAAAAAAGAAGAAGAAAGGCGTAAGAAGTAACAGCAGAAGTGTGTGTGTGTGTGTGTGTGTGTGAGATGAAGAGTGTGTTCATTGCAGCATGTGGAGTGTGTAAATTGAAACAGTACTTGTTCAGTGAACTCGTACTGTGTGTGTGTGTGTGTGTGTGTGTGTGTGTGTCCCACTTATAGGCGTTTCCTCCAAGCCAGAGACAAAGACAATCTGTCCAGCACACCACACGGCTATCTGTCATCTCTTCCCTATCACACACACACACACACACACACACACACACACACACACACGCGTGCGCGCTCTTTGTTCCTCTCTCAGGCCCGAGTTCAGGCCGGGATATTTAAACACACCGTAAACAGGCCTGTGCGCGTGGCAACCGTCGCCATGGCAGCGCGACAACAGCCCGCAGCCCCGGTAACTCACTGTTTGCCTTGGCGCTGTGGCACAACACTGGCGTTATGTAACGGGAGCGCGCGGCGCGGACTGGGGCGCGCCCCCGGCGACGCGCACGAAGTGGTGGTTGCTAGGTTACCGTGTTGGAGTTTTCAAAAACGAAGGCAACAAAAACTTCCTCGAAGGAACATCTGTTTAAAAAAAGAGAGAGAGAGAGAGTGAGAGAGAGAGAGAGACAAACGTCCTCGCGGGAGCAAGTTATTAACTCTTTATTCTCTCTCTATTCTCTCTCTTTTCACTCCTTTATTCATCGTTTATTCATTTATTTTCACCCTTTGGTCACTTTTATTTACTCTTATTCACACTTTATTCACTCTTTCACTCTCTGTCCACTCTTATTCACTCTTTATTGCTATGTCCTCTCTCATTCATTCTCTATTCATGCCTTATTCCCTGTTATTCATTCTTATTCACTCTCTATTCATGCTTTATTCCCTGTTATTCACTCTTATTCACTCTCTATTCATGCCTTATTCCCTGTTATTCACTCTTATTCACTCTCTATTCATGCTTTATTCCCTGTTATTCACTTTTATTCACTCTCTATTCATGCTTTATTCCCTGTTATTCACTCTTATTCACTCTCTATTCATGCTTTATTCCCTGTTATTTACTCTTATTCACTCTCTATTCATGCTTTATTCCTTGTTATTCACTCTCTATTCATGCTTTATTCCTTGTTATTCACTCTCTATTCATGCTTTATTCCCTGTTATTCACTCTTATTCACTCTCTATTCATGCTTTATTCCTTGTTATTCACTCTCTATTCATGCTTTATTCCCTGTTATTCACTCTTATTCACTCTCTATTCATGCCTTATTCCCTGTTATTCACTCTTATTCACTCTCTATTCATGCCTTATTCCCTGTTATTCACTCTCTATTCATGCTTTATTCCCTGTTATTCACTCTTATTCACTCTCTATTCATGCCTTATTCCCTGTTATTCACTCTTATTCACTCTCTATTCATGCCTTATTCCCTGTTATTCACTCTTATTCACTCTCTATTCATGCTATATTCCCTGTTATTCACTCTCTATTCATGCTTTATTCCCTGTTATTCACTCTTATTCACTCTCTATTCATGCCTTATTCCCTGTTATTCACTCTTATTCACTCTCTATTCATGCTTTATTCCCTGTTATTCACTCTTATTCACTCTCTATTCATGCTATATTCCCTGTTATTCACTCTCTATTCATGCCTTATTCCCTGTTATTCACTCTCTATTCATGCTTTATTCCCTGTTATTCACTCTTATTCACTCTCTATTCATGCTTTATTCCCTGTTATTCACTCTCTATTCATGCCTTATTCCCTGTTATTCACTCTTATTCACTCTCTATTCATGCTATATTCCCTGTTATTCACTCTCTATTCATGCTTTATTCCCTGTTATTCACTCTTATTCACTCTCTATTCATGCCTTATTCCCTGTTATTCACTCTTATTCACTCTCTATTCATGCTTTATTCCCTGTTATTCACTCTTATTCACTCTCTATTCATGCTATATTCCCTGTTATTCACTCTCTATTCATGCTTTATTCCCTGTTATTCACTCTTATTCACTCTCTATTCATGCTTTATTCCCTGTTATTCACTCTTATTCACTCTCTATTCATGCTTTATTCCCTGTTATTCACTCTTATTCACTCTCTATTCATGCTATATTCCCTGTTATTCACTCTCTATTCATGCTTTATTCCCTGTGATTCACTCTCTATTCATGCTTTATTCCCTGTTATTCACTCTCTATTCATGCCTTATTCCCTGTTATTCACTCTTATTCACTCTCTATTCATGCTATATTCCCTGTTATTCACTCTCTATTCATGCTTTATTCCCTGTTATTCACTCTCTATTCATGCTTTATTCCCTGTTATTCACTCTCTATTCATGCTTTATTCCCTGTTATTCACTCTTATTCACTCTCTATTCA
>JAUCMX010000025.1:16642695-16662695 GCA_033459395.1 Hemibagrus guttatus | reverse complement strand
GGACAGGGAGTGCCCTCTGTGTCGGTCTCGAGGCCTGTATGTGGCGCTGACGCTGGGTCGCGAGTCGCGGCTGTGTGTAGACGCAGGGCCTCCATCTCACGCCTTCGTGCCGTGTGGTCACGTCTGCTCAGAGGCCACGGCGGTGTACTGGAGTAAAACCCCGTTGCCGTGTGGCGCCAGTTCTTTTTACCCAGCTTGCCCCTTCTGCATGAAGCAGCTGGCACGCGACAGACCCTACATCAAGCTCATCTTTCAGGGAGCACCAGATTGAGTGTCCATGTGTGTGTGATAAGAATTTGGACAGCTTTCTTCACTGCCCGACTGACTGCTGCTCAGATCTGAATGGTATTCCTCTCACTTCTCCTCAGGCTCTGTCTTGTTTGTCTCCCCGTCTTCCCTCACGCTGCTAGAATCTCCTCACGCTCTCGATCCAGGTCTGACGTCGGCTCACGAAGCCTCGACCTCCTCACGCGTGTCTGACAATCCTTCAGGATGTGACACGAAACAGCACTTTCCATTCCAACAGATGACGTTAACATGTCGCTGCTTTAGAGAGACTGCACTCTTAGCACAGGCGTGTGTAAACATTTATTTATCGATTGAATATAAAAACCATTAATCAGCCAAGTATTTAATTTAATTGGGATAACTTTAACAACTGACCAATCCCAAGTCCTGCCAAGCTACACAGGGTTCAACTTCTGAAAAAGATCCATACAAAATGGTTCCAAAACATAGGAAATGTTTAGCTTTGCTGTGAATTTGCAGCGTATTTATTGATAGCTTATCTGTTTTTGAGTGATAACAGCTAACAGCTAATCAAGCTAAGCCAATGGACTATTTATTTATGACAATCTTCAGTGTAACACAAGCCGTCTATTTTACGGTACGATTAGTTAATCATTTATGTCAGATAATTGACTCCGACGTAACGTTAGCTTGTTATTGTTGCTGCTTCTCTCTTGCTAACATCCTTCATCTACTTCAGCTAACATTTTAATAACTTGTTTGTATCTTGAGATCCAGCTTGAAAAATCTGCCCCAAGGAAATCATGAGACAATAGTAGATAGCAGCCATTGCTAAGCAGCGATAGCAGAGCCAGGGCATGCGATTGGTCAGTTGTAAAGGAAAATATGGTTAAACGTTCAGCACTGAGCGATATCCGAGTACAGATTACAGCCACATGGTAAGATTTGGACTGTTACAGTGAAATATGGCCGATGAAGGACATGTCGAGTGAAATGTACAGTTTCTCAGATCTTCTGTGGCATTTAATCAAGCTGTACAGACACTTTGGTTAGGACCCAGTCATTATTATTACGTTTTGTTCTTCGCTACACTCTGTAGAAATCACTTACTGCTTTAAGCTTCGACAAACTCTGTGCTGTACCTTCGGTGCTTGGACCCCCGTCATCGCTGCTTACAGTCATATTATTTCTTCTTGTTGCAGTTTTTCATTCCAGTGTATGACATGACTTGGAACTTTTTTTTTTTTTAAATGTGTAATATTAACCATGCTAAAACACACTACAGCCAAACTATTTTACATTTTGACTCTGGGGCATTTTTTAAAATAAAGTTTAATAATGAGAAACTGTTGTTTTGGGTTTGTTTTTTTTTACGAGTGTAAGAGACTCATTAAATTATTAATACATATGTGGCTTGATGAACAGTCTAAGACTCAATGTACATATAAGCCTTAGAAGAACATATCACCCTCAAGTGCTGCTAATAATAAGTAAAAGATACACTATATTGCCAAAAGTTTTGGTACACCCCTCCGTATCATTGAATTCAGGTGTTGTTTTTCAGGGGTTGGGCTCGGCCCCTTAGTTCCAGTGAAAGGAACTCTTAATGCTTCAGCTTCATACCAAAACATTGTGGACAATTTCATGCTCTTTGTGGGAATAGTTTGGGGATGACCCCTTCCTGTTCCAACATGACTGCACACCAGTGACCAAAGCAAGCTCCATAAAGACATGGATGAGTCCCGACCTCAACCCCATAGAACACCTTTGGGATGAATTAGAGCGGAGACTGCGAGCCAGGCCTTCTCGTCCAACATCAGTGTCTGACCTCACAAATGCACTTCTAGAGGAACGGTCAAAAATTCCCATAAACACACTCCTAAACCCAACCCTTGAATTCAATGATTTGGAGGGGTGTCCCAAAACTTTTGGCAATATAGTGTATTACCATAGTAGTCATATGCAACCATAATCTTGTAATCACTAACATTATTAAATATTGACTAGCATTTGTATTGAGGATAAAACTTAAGCTTGGTAACTTAATGCCAGACACGGAGACATCCAGAAACATGTCATTTTGAACCCAATAACTGAAATTTAAGCCTGAGGAACTGAGAACTTAAAGTTGGGAACTTTATCTCAGGGAAATAGGGAATGAAAGCTAATAAGTTTTAGCCTAAAACTTTAACAGGAATTAACAGGAATTCTAGACCAAAAATTTAAGGGTAGGAACATAAACACCTGAACTTTACCTCAGGAAAAAGAATCAGTTGCTAAAAGTTAGCACGGGAGCCTAAAGTTAGCCTAAATCTACACAAGTTACCTTAGCCCAGGAACTTAATAAGCTAATAAAGTTAATTAGCTAATAACCTAAAGCCAGGAACTTGATGCTATCTGGCTAGTAGCTTTCAGATATGTATACGTGTGAGGTATAAAACTGTTTATGAGGCAGTGAGTGGAAACTCACAGTCAGCTCCTGTTGCCCTGTTAGCAGCATTAAAAACACTAAAAGAAGATAACTACAGTTAGCGCGACTGCACTTGTTGACCGCAAGATGGCGGCAGTGTGCATGTGAAAGTAAGCGAAGCGCGCTGTGTATAATGGACGAGTGCAGGAGCCCTGGTGTTTGTTCCGCTTCCGGTTTGCGGGGATGTTGCTATGCGATGTGGAGTGTAGGTGTTGATATGTTTGCCGGACGCTGCTGTTCTTCACACAACAGGTAATTTAACGTGTTTTGTTTGTTTTTTTAACTCGACGCTGAGTTTACAAACCGCCGGAGGTGCGTGTCAGAGGACTGTCAACCGGGCTGGCGACGCGTTTCCGGTGTAAATAAACTTAGCCAGCATGACTGCTAACGCGCTAGCTGGTTAGCCCGGAGCTTACGTGGAGCTCAGACGGAGGGTTTAGTTTTGGGCCGACGGAAGCGGTTTGTTACAGCTGGAAGAATTACGGATAAAGCTAGTTTAATATCTAGTGCTCAGGCAAGACTTACCCATTTCCCTGTCTCCAAAAGTGTTAGCTAGGCTGTGATGCTAGCTGTAGTATATGCATATTATAGGTATAATAGTTGAGACACTCATTGTGTCATAATTCACAAATGACGTCATAATGCTGTCATGTGATTAAAATCACAGTGGAGAAAAAGCTCCATTGTGTGATTAGTGATTAGTCTCTGGGTGTGACGGTTCATTTGAAGGAAAATAAGACTCACTGATGTTCCTGCAAACCCCAGCTTGGATCTCCAAGACAGCCTGATTTCTATCTTTATGTGAGGTTTTACAGAGATATCTCTGATTAGTTCTGCAGGATATCGTAACCGTTATATCGACCTGAAATACATGATCGATGTGTCTTGATGAACTGTAGTCAGTGAGTGTGTTATTAAAGGGCTGGTGTGTTGATACGGTGTGTAGTGTAGTTCCTGGTTCCATCCTGAGAAGTTTGAACAAAGTTATGTAGTGACAGTGAGGTAGTATTTGCTATAAAAAAAAAATTCTCTCTACCAAATTTAATCTTGGACGCCAGTTAGGCTCAGGATGGTGAAAAGTGACACGTTCTGAGAAAAAAGTCCAGTTTGCCCCCTTCCACATACGTGTGCTCATGATTGGCTAGTCTCACTGTGATTGACAGGAGAGAGAGCGTAAGCCCCTCCCACTCAGACAGCACAGTTAGTTTTGCTGTCTTGGACTATTGACTCAGGATTCAAACTCCAGATGATGAAGGTGGTGGAGCATGCTTTCAGATGTTTTTGTAGTGCTGCAGCTCTGTGCTTTGGCTCAGTATAACAGCTGCATTCACAATAACTGGGAACTCGGATACTCCTACTGCTCTTTTATTTCATTTTTAGAGGGGATGTGATCATTTACCGTTAAAAGCAATGAAAGTGAAACGAAAGTGGCATCTCCGGACGAAAGGGCCAGTGTAGCTGCAGGGTTTCATTACAATCAAGCAGAAGCCACACCTGAGTCTCTTGAAAGCCAAGATTATAGAACTGAATTAGAACTGGAATAGAACTGGAATTAATCAGGTGTGGCTTGATTGGAATGAAAACCTGCAGCCACACCGGTCCTTTCCAGTTAAGGTTGGACATCGTGCATCAAAGTCAGAGCTCTCTGAAAATTTTCTGAGCAGGAACGGAGCTCAAACTAAAAAAAATGACCACGTCTCAGTTCTAATCTTCATAACACCACTGTGAACTGAATTACACGGCGTGTTTGAGTCACTGAGTCGATTCAGAGTCGAATCAGTTTCTCACTAGAGTTCGATTAGGAGCAGAGATGATCACCTGGATCACAACCTGACTGAAGGAGATCACAGCAAGATCACACTGAGTTCCAGGAGTCGCTTCGCTCGCTGTAATTGTCATTACAGGATCAGATTATGAGGTCAGTGCGGGATCAGATTATACAGGATCAGATTAAGATCACTACAGGATCAGATTATAAAGGATCAGATTATGAGGTCAGTATGGGATCAGTTTATGAGGTCAGTACAGGATACTGTACTCGCTTCGTTCGCTGTAATGTCATTACAGGATCAGATTATGAGGTCAGTGCTGGATCAGATTTTATGGTCAGTACAGGATCAGATTATAAAGCCAGTACAGGATCAGATTATAAAGGATCAGATTATGAGGTCAGTACAGGATTAGATTATAAGGTCAGTGCGGGATCAGATTATACAGGATCAGATTAAGATCAATACAGGATCAGATTATAAAGGATCAGATTATGAGGTCAGTATGGGATCAGATTATGAGGTCAGTACGGGATCAGATTATAAGGTCAGTATGATGATGTCAGTGAGGCATTGGTGGCTCAGTGGTAGGTTTCTCGCCTATCGTGCGGAAGGCCCGGGTTCGATTCCCAGCCAATGCCTCAACCCCAGCCAGATGCAGTGCCGGTCCCAAGCCCGGAAAAATGGGAGGGTTGCGTCAGGAACCGGCGTAAAACATTTGCCAAGTTGTTGTAATGACAACTTGTTGCCAGTTGGTCCGCTGTGGCGACCCCGAACAGGGAGCAGCTGAAAGCAACTTCTATGATGATGTCAGTGTCGTAGTGAAAATGGAGTTGCTGCTGCAACTTTTATAAGATTCCTCCATTGTTCTGTTGGAGATCAGAGTTCTGTCTCTGTTTCTGTCTCAGTCAGCGTTTCTGCTGGTCACATGATTAGAACTGTGTGCGGAGAGTTAATAAATTTTACACACACACCTGGATAAGTCAGGACTTTAACGCTAGCTGTCATGCTGTTAGGAGAGTAATCAGTAAGAGTGTGGTGTGATGAACAGAGTTTCTGCTGCAGAGTTGATTCATTTCCACTAGTTGCACATCCCCCAGAGTGTTAGAGCTGAGAATCTACTGAGAACCTTCACATCTGACTTTTTGTCCATTTGTACTTACCTCCTGCTCTCACTGACATTAATGTAAACTCTCGTTCCCTCACCAGTCTCTCTCTCTCTCTGTCTCTCTCTCTCTTTCTCTGTCTCTCATTCTGTCTCTCTCTTTCTCTCATTATACAGTTTAATAACTGTATAATTTAGTGTGAGTTCTCCTCGTTCTTGTGCCTCATGAACAGTTATTCCAGTCTGCAGTGCATTATTAAACTCCCCTTAAACAGATGTCTGGTGTGTGAACCCGCTCTCCGAGCCTCGTTCTGAACACACCTTCTGCTTTTTTGAGTCATACCTGTGTACATTCATAACATGACAACTCATCAGTTTTCCTTCTCATTTTGACTCGATGCGTGACTGCAGTAGCTTCGTTTCCTTTATGTCGAACTTGTCTCAAACGCTCGGTAAAAAAAACAAAAACGTGAGCACTTTCATTTCTGTTTCCAGTCACTGTGAGAGGAGTGTGAGTGTAGAAACCTCAACAGAGGCAAGAATTTCTTCTTCTAGACGTGCAACACGGTTCTGATATCATTCACGGGTCTTCAGTAACGGTTCATTCTGGATCAGAAACTTTATTAAAGTAAATAAATATCTCCTCGTTTATTCTCCCTCTTCCTCCCTCTCTCTCTCTCTCTCTCTCTCTCTCTCTCTCTCTCTCTCTCTCTCTCTCTCTCTCTCAGCTGGAGGCTGGTGTGAGGAAGCGGCGCTGCCATGGCGTCCGGACCAGGCTCAGTGCCCGTGGTTCAGCCCGGCGTGGGCCCCCCTGCCACTGACCGGCTCTTCCGGAAGCCCAGAGACCTGACGGGCTTGTCTACACACTACAGACCACCACGCTCTCTCCCTGATGTCTGCCCCAAGGAGCCCACAGGTCAGTCATGGGTCTGTTAAACAAATCCAAACGCCTGGGTCAGAGCTTTTTGTAGCTTCCTGAAATGAAAACATGGCCATGTCACATGACTGTAACCTGAGCATAGGCCTGCAAAATGTGCTTTCACTTTACCTCAAATTCACATCATATAACAGCCACATCATTTTATTTATTTATCTTTTATTTAAATGTTTCTTTAATAATTAAAAAAAAAAATTTGGACTGTTTTAAATCTCCAAACATTTTTACAGATTTTATTTATTTATATTTTTAATAATGTGAAAAACCATTTTTGACTGTTTCAAATCTCTGGAAAATTTTTACGGATTTTATTTAATAATTTTTTTAATGGGGGGGCATGGTGGCTTGGTGGTTAGCACGTTTGCCTCACACCTCCAGGGTTGGGGATTCAATTCCCACCTCCGCCATGTGTGTGTGGAGTTTGCATGTTGTCCCCATGCATCGGGGGTTTCCTCCGGGTTCTCCGGTTTCCTCCCCCGGTCCAAAGACATGCATTGTAGGTTGATTGGCATCTCTAAATTGTCCGTAGTGTGTGATTGCGTGAGTGAATGAGTGTGTACCCTGCAATGGGTTGGCACTCCGTCCAGGGTGTATCCTGCCTTGATGCCCAATGACGCCTGAAATAGGCACAGGCTCCCCGTGACCCGAGAATAGATCGGATGAGCGGTAGACAATGAATGAATTAATGACTTTTTTTTAATAATTAAAAAAATGTGTTTTGGACTGTTTTAAATCTTTTGAACAATTTTACAGATTTTATTTTATTTATTTTTTAATATTTAAAAAACAATTGTGTATTGTTTTAAATCTCGCAAACATTTTTACAGATTTTCTTTCTTTTTTTTAAATAATTAACAAAATTTTTTGGACTGTTTTAAATCTTGCAAACATTTTTACAGATTCTATTTTTTATTTTATTTTTTTTGTTTCTGATTAGATTTGTAAAGCTGCTCCTTTTCAAAGTGAAAATTTTTTTAATAATTAAATAATAATTTAGAATTTTTCAGCACAGTGCTACTGGTTTGTAAATAAACTTAAATCTGCTTTATGGAGTCAGAGAGCAGAAACCTGTCTTCATTTAAACAGTGGTGTGTATCACAGTCAGTTTTAAACATGGCGACAGTTTAGGTTTTGTTTCAGCAGGAAGATGAACAGAGCGAGTACTGGGGGTTAGTACTTCCTGTCTCCGAAGGTCAGAGTGTGGTCTTCATCATCGTCAACTCAGAGGCAGGATCTTCTTCTTCTTCTTCTTTCAGCTTTTCCCTTCAGGGGTCGCTACAGCGAATAATCTCTCTCCACCTATCCCTATCTCCTGCATCCTCAACACTTGCACCCACTAGCTTCATATCCTCATTAATTCCATCTATATACCTCCTCTTTCCCCTCCTTGAACCGCCACCTTATTGTGGTGGAGGAGTTTGAGTACCCGAATGAACCTAGGAGCCATGTTGTCGGGGGCCTAGTGCTCCTGGTGGGGTCTCCCAAGGCAAATGGGTTCTAGGTGACGGGTCAGACTAAGAGCGGTTCAAAACATTTATGAAGTTAAATCAAGGACCGTTACGTCGCCCGGACTAGCGTCATCGGGGCCCCACCCTGGAGCCAGGCCTGGGGTTGGGGCATGCAGGCGAGCACCTGGTGGCCAAGTCTTTGCCTGTGGGACTCGGCCGGGCACAACCCGAAGGAAAGATGTAGCCCCACCTTCCTGTAGGCCCACCACCCGCAGGAAGAAGCATAAGGGTCCAGTGCAGTGTGTTTTGGGTAGCAGTCATGGGCGGGGGCCCCGACGACCCAAACCCTGGATGAAGAATCTGGCTTTTGGGACATGGAATGTCACCTCACTGGGGGGGAAGGAGCCTGAGCTGGTGAGGGGGGTTGAGCGGTACCGGCTAGAGATAGTCGGGCCTGCCTCCACGCACAGCCTGGGCTCTGGAACCCAACTCCTTGAGAGAGGTTGGACCCTCTTCTTTTCTGGAGTTGCCCCATGGTGAGAGGCGTCGGGCTGGTGTGGGCTTGCTTATAGCCCCCCAGCTCAACTGCCATGTGTTGGAGTTTTCCCCGGTAAACGAGAGGGTTGTTTCCCTGCGCCTTCGGTGGTGAGTTGGATCCGCTTATGGAGGAGGAGGCCGGACAGACTTGGCAGGCCCAAACGTATTGTGAGGGTCTGTTTGGAATGTCTTGCTGATCCCTCTGTTAGGGACCCACCTCCGGGAGAGTTTCAACCAGATCCCGAGGGAGGTTCGGGACATTGAGTCTGAGTGGACCATGTTCTCCTCCTCCATTGTTGACACAGCCATCTGGAGCTGTGGCCGTAAGGTCTCTGGTGCCGGTCGCGGCGGCAATCCCCGAACACAGTGGTGGACACTGGAAGTAAGGGATGCCGTCAAGCTGAAGAAGGAGTCCTATCGAGCCTGGTTGGCTCGGCGGCTGAGGCATGCCAGCAGGCCAAGCGAACTGCAGCCGGGGTGGTCTCGGAAGCAAAAACTCGGGTCTGGGAGGAGTTCGGTGAGGCCATGGAGAAGGACTACCGGGGGTGGATGAGATTTGCCCTGAGTACCTTAAGTCTCTGGAAGTTGTGGGGCTGTCTTGGCTGACACGTCTCTACAACATAGTGTGTCAGTCAGGGACAGTGCCTCTGGACTGGGTGACTGGGGTGGTGGTCCTTCTTTTTAAGAAGGGGGACCGGATTTTGTGTTCCAACTGTAGGGGGATCACTCTCCTCAGCCTCCCAGGGAAAGTCTACTCCAGAGTACTGGAGAGGAGAGTCCGACCCTTAGTCGAACCTCAGATACAGGAGGAGCAATGTGGTTTTCACCCTAGTCGTGGAACACTGGACCAACTCTCTACCCTCCACAGGGTGCTCGAGAGTTCGTGGGAGTTTGCCCAACCAGTCCACATGTGTTTTGTGGACTTGGAGAAGGCATTCGACCGTGTCCCTCGTGGCGTTCTGTGGGAGGTGCTCCAGGAGTACGGGGTCCGTGGCCCTCTGCTAAGGGCTGTTCGGTCTCTATATAACCGGAGCAGGAGCTTGGTTTGCATTGCCAGCTGTAAGTCAGATCTGTTCCCAGTGCACGTTGGACTCCGACAGGGCTGTCCTTTGTTACCGGTTCTGTTTATTGTTTTTATGGACAGAATTTCTAGGAGCAGCCAGGGTCTGGAGGGAGTCCGGTTTGGGGACCACAGGATTTCATCACTGATTTTTGCAGATGATGTTGTCCTGTTGGCTCCTTCAAGCCTGGACTTACAGCATGCACTGGGGAGTTTTGCAACTGAGTGTGAAGTGGCTGGGATGAGGTTCAGCACCTCCAAATCTGAGGCCATGGTTCTCGACTGGAAAAAGGTGGCTTGCACCCTCCAGGTTGGAGGGGAGCTCCTTCCTCAAGTGGAGGAGTTTAAGTATCTCGGGGTCTTGTTTACGAGTGAAGGAAGGATGGATTGTAAGATTGACAGACGGATCGGTGCAGCGGCAGCAGTAATGCAGTCTATGTACCGGTCTGTTGTGGTGAAGAAGGAGCTGAGCCGGAAGGTGAAGCTCTCGATTTACCAGTCAATCTATGTTCCTACTCTCACCTATGGTCATGAGCTCTGGGTCATGACAGAAAGGGTAAGATCCCGGATACAAGCAGCTGAAATGAGCTTCCTCCGTAGGGTGGCGAGGCGCTCCCTTAGAGATAAGGGTAAGGAGCTCGGTCACCCGGGAGGAGCTCGGAGTAGAGCTGCTGCTCCTCCACATCGAAAGGGGGCAGTTGAGGTGGCTCATGCATCCATTTCGGATGCCTCTGGGACGTCTCCCTGGGGAGGTGTTCCGGGCATGCCCCACCGGGAAGAGGCCCCGGGGAAGACCCAGGACACACTGGAGAGACTACGTCTCTCGACTGGCCTGGGAACGCCTTGGGTTCCCTCCGGAAGAGCTGGACAAAGTGTCTGGGGAGAGGGAGGTCTGGGCATCCCTGCTTAGACTGCTGCCCCCGCGACCCGGCTCCGGATAAGTGGAAGACAATGAATGAATGAATGAACCTCCTCTTTGGCCTTCCTCTTTGCCTCCTTCCTGGCAGCTCTATGTCCAACATTCTCCTACCAATATACTCACTCTCCCTTCTCTGAACATGTCCAAACCATCTTAATCTGGCCTCCCTAACTTTGTCCCCCAAACGTCCAACATGAGCTGTCCCTCTGATGTACTCGTTCCTAGTCCTGTCCAATCTTGTCACTCCCAAAGAGAACCTTAACATCTTCAGCTCTGCTACCTCTAGCTCTGACTCCTGTTTCTTCCTTAGTGACACTGTCTCTAAACCATACAGCATGGCTGGTCTCACCACTGTCCTGTACACCTTCCCCTTGATTCTCGCTGATATTTTCCTATCACACAGAACTCCCGACACCTTTCTCCACCCATTCCAACCTGCCTGCACTCGCTTCTTTACCTTTTTCCCACACTCTCCATTACTCTGGACTGTTGACCCCAAGTACTTAAACTCCTGTACCTTCTTCACCTCTTCACCCTGTAACCTTACTGTTCCACTTCCCTCCCTTTCATTCACACACATGTACTCAGTCTTACTACGACTGACTTTCATTCCTCTTCTCTCCAGTGCAAGCCTCCACCTCTCTAGGTTTTCCTCCACCTGCTCCCTGCTCTCACTACAGATCACAATGTCATCTGCAAACATCATTGTCCAAGGAGACTCCTGTCTGACCTCCTCTGACAACTGGTCCATCTTTATAGCAAACAGGAAGTTTGAATTCCACTTTGAACTCCTCTGTCTGACCTACAGCACACCTCACCACTGTCCTGCTCCTCTCATACATGTCCTGCACCACTCTGACATACTTCTCTGCTACTCCTGCTTTCCTCATACAGTACCACAGCTCTTCTCTTGGCACCCTGTCATATGCTTTCTCCAAGTCTACAAACAGACAGTGCAACTCCCTCAGACCATCCCTATACTTCTCCATCAAAATCCTCAGAGCAAAAATTGCATCTGTTGTGCTCTTTCTGGGCATGAAGCCATACTGCTGCTCACAAATTTCCACTACCTTCCTTAACCTAGCTTCCACTACTCTTTCCCATAGCTTCATTGTATGGCTCATCAACTTTATCCCCCTATAGTTACTGCAACTCTGCACGTCACCCTTATTCTTAAAGATTGGCACTAACACACTTCTTCTCCATTCCTCAGGCATCCTCTCACTCTCTAAAACCCTGTTGAACAAATTAGCTAAAAATTCCACTGCTGCCTCTCCCAGACACTTCCAGACCTCCATCGGGATGTCATCAGGACCAACTGCCTTCCCACTTTTCATCCTCTTCAAAGCGTTCCTGACTTCATCCTTTCTAATCTTATTTACTTTCTGTTCCACAGAGTTCACCCCTTCTACTCTTTTTTCCCTCTCATTTTCCTCATTCATCAGCTCCTCAAAGTACTCCTTCCATCTCCTCTGTACACTCTCCTCACTTGTGAGCACCCTTCCATCTCTATCCTTAATAACTTTAACTTGCTGCACATCCTTCCCATCTTGATCCCTCTGCCTAGCTAACCTGTACAAGTCCTTCTCTCCTTCTCTAGTGTCTAACCTAGTGTACAACTCTTCATATGCCTTCTGCTTGGCCTTAGACACCTCCCTCTTCACTCTGCGCTGTAACTCCTTGTATTACTGTTTATTCTCTTCAGTCCTGTCCATGTCCCACTTCTTCTTGGCTAACCTCTTCCTCTGGATACTATCCTGAACTTCCTCATTCCACCACCAAGTCTCCTTATCTTCTTTCCTCCTTCCAGATGACACACCCAGCACCTTTCTCCCTGTCTCCCTGATCATTTCTGCTGTCATTTCCCAGTCATCTGTCAGCACTACCTGACCACCCAGAGCCTGCCTCAACTTCTGTCTAAATTCCTCACAACATTCCTCCTTTTTCAGCTTCCACCACTTGTTTTTCTTCTCTATCTCTATCTTTGACCTCTTCTTCTTCTTGCAGACCATCAAAGTCATCCTACACACCACCATCCTATGCTGTCTGGCTACACTCTCTCCCACTACCACTTTACAGTCACTAATCTCTTTCAGATTGCCTCTTCTACATAGGATGTACTCTACCTGTGTTCTCCTACCTCCACTCTTGTAAGTCACTCTATGCTCCTCCCTCTTCTGAAAATAAGTGTTAACCACACCCATGTCCATCCTCTTAGCAAAGTCCACTACCATCTGTCCTTCAAGGATCCTTTCCTTAACTCCAAACTTGTCCATCACCTCCTCATCACCTGTGTTCCCCTTACCAACATGTCCGTTAAAATCCGCTCCTATCACCACTCTCTCACCCGTGGGAATACTCTCCATCACCTCATCTAATTCCCTCCAGAATCTCTCTTTCTCCTCTAACTCACAACCTACCTGTGGGGCATAACCACTAACAACATTCAACATCACCCCTTCAATCTCTAACTTCAGAGTCATCACCCTGTCTGACGCTCTCTTCACCTCCAAAACATTCCTCACAAACTCCTTCTTCAGGACCACACCTACCCCATTTCTCTTACTATCCACACCATAATAAAACAGCTTGAGTCCTGCTCCTATACTATGAGCCTTGCTACCCTTCCACCTGGTCTCCTGTACACACAGTATATCCACCTTCCTTCTCTCCATCATATCAGCCAGGTCTCTACCTTTCCCTGTCATAGTACCAACATTCAGAGTTCCTATTCTCAGTCCTACACTCTTACCTTTCCTCTCCTCTCTCTGTCTGTGCACTCTCCCCCCTCCTCTATTTCTTCAACCAACAGTAGCCTAATTTCCACCGGCGCCCTGTAGGTCAACGGCGCCGATGGCGGTCGTTGTTAACCCGGGCCTCGACCAATCCAGTATGAAATTCAGAGTACTGACGATTTGCCTGGTTAAATTTGGCAATGTTTTACGGATGCCCTTCCTGACGCAACCCTCTCTATTTATCTGGGCTTGGGACCGGCACAGAAGGCACTGGACTGTGACCCCCATGGCTAGATTAGTTACTTCTGTTCAATGATTGACAGAAAAAATACACTTCAGAAAAACTGAGATGCTCCAGAAATAATTAGAATGTTATAGTCATGCTCAAATAGGGTGTGTGTGTGTGTGTGTGTGTGTGTGTGTGTGTGTGTGTGTGTTTGTCTGTGTGTGCGTGTACATGAATGTTTGTGTATATACGTGTGTGTGTCTTTGTCTGTGTGTACGTGTTTGTGTGTACTAACATTTGTGTGTGTACGTGTGTGTGTGTGTGTGATTGTGGTGTACAGGTGAGGTTCGGGGGCTCAGCGACGCTCCGTCAGTGGTGGCAGATCAGCACAGGTGGACGGTGTATAACTCTAAGGTCAATCTGCCTGCGGCGCTGAACGACCCGCGACTTGCCAAGCGAGAGTCCGACTTCTTCACCAAGACCTGGGGAGTGGACTTCACTGAGGGGGATGTAACCCCTTCATACAGCCTGGCCAACATCACTGCAGAACACTTCAGCTCCTACTTGAATGATACTGCTCAGGTAACACACACACACGCGCATACACACCCTCTCTCTCTCTGTCAGACAAAGTTAATTATTCAGGTGCTGCCACTGCCAAGAAGTGGTGTGTGTGTGTGTGTGTGTGTGTGTGTAGAAACAGTCCACAGTGTCATCTTGATGAAGGAGAAGGAGGCTTGGCTGCTTGCAGTGCCTATAGACTGACTGTGTGTGTGTAGAAACAGTCCATTTTGATGAAGGAGAAGGAGATGTGGCCCTAGCAGTGATTATAGACTGACTGTGTGTGTGTGTGTGTGTGTGTGTGTGTGTGTGTGTAGAAACAGTCCATTTTGATGAAGGAGAAGGAGATGTGGCCACTAGCAGTGCTTATAGACTGACTGTGTGTGTGTGTGTGTGTGTGTGTGTGTGTGTGTGTGTGTGTGCTCATTGTTGTGTGTTGTATATCAGAGGGAGAGAATCCACGAGCGGTGTAAAAACATCTGCCCCAGTAAAGATGACCTGTCCATCCCCAACATCACAAACAATCACGGTGCGTAGTGAAGTTCCACACTGTTCAAGATTATTCTACACCTTTATCTTGGGTTATAATGTTTATACACACCTCCAGCTGTTCAGATTATTTCCACTTTATTTCATCTATCTCACTGACCTGGGATAAATCCCAGACTTCACACAATTAGAATCAGTTTCTCATTGGTGCGTCGATTTATTACAAGCCCCGCCCACTTTCCATACAGACTTGATCTGTGACTGCGAAGTTCATTATCAGAAAGTAAGGACAGCTTTAAAGTTAATCTGATTATAATCGGATGATTTGATGACGTGAAGGCCGTTACATGTGCAGCTGTGTAACGTGAGGAAGATCTTCTCTTTTATCTTCACAGATAAAGCCAAAGAGGAGCTCGAGCAGGTGCCTAAGGTATGAACTGACAAATCTTTTTCGTCTATCCATCCATCTGTCTGTCCGTCTGTCTCTCTCTCGCTCCAGCTTCACTGAGTGTGTGTGTGTGTGTTACAGATCTTCATGAGGCCTGACTTCGTACTGAGTGACCCGGCCACCTTCAGCACCGTGTTGCCGTGGTCGCACTTCAGCGTCGCCGGAGGGAAGAGCAGCCGGGATGCTGCGTCGTCACGGTTATTGCAGGAGAAAGTAAGCGCTGTGGGGCAGAGTCTTTTCTCTTTTCCTCCATATCAGATATAAATAATAAAACCTGGATTGTTTCTGACCTTCCTCTGTGTCCTCTGCCCATCACAGTGTCCATCTGCTAGGATTTATCCTCACCTGTCTGTTTCTCTCTCTGTGCTGTCGTAGTTGAGTCACTACCTGGACGTGGTGGAGGTGAGCATCGCCAGACAGATCTCCATGCGCTCCGAGGCCTTCTTCCACGCCATGTCGTCTCAGCGCGAGCTACAGGAGCAGCTCTGCGAGGCGGCGGGAGCCGTGAGGGCGCTGCGGGAGCACACGGCTGGCATGGGGCGCACTATGAGCTGCGGGCCTCTGCGGGCGCTGCGTCACACGGTCACGCGCAGGAACTGCATCACGCTGCACAGTAAACTGAAGCTGATGGCGGCGGTGCAGCAGACGCAACCCACCGTGCAGCTGCTGCTCTCCACCTCCGAGTTCGTGGGTGCGCTAGAGCTCATCAACACCACCAAGGAGGTGCTGCAGCAGGAGCTTCAGGGCATCCACAGCTTCAGGTGCACACACATACACGTATACACACACGTACATACACACACACATCTTGAGGAGGTCTGAGAGGCGGGTCAGCATGTCGGTGGTGATGGATGGGCTGCCATTCACACACTGGCAGTATTCTAGAAACAACCGGATCAGCAGCAGCACCGTCCTGTCAAACAGCACTTCCTGTTTGTAACTACAGAAACTACAGCAGAAAATCACAGCGTGCTTTCAGAATGAAACATCACACACTTTAATCACACATCACTCAGGCCTCGTCTGATTAGACTGAGAGAGAGAGAATGTGTGTGTGAGAGAGCAGGTTCATGTACACACGTGTAAATGCACGTGTTTCTATAGCATATATAGTGTGATTCACCATGATTAACCTGTGTGTGTGTGTGTGTGTGTGTGTGTGTGTTGGTCAGACACCTGGGCTCTCAGCTGTGTGAAATGGAGAAGCTGATCGATAAGATGATGGTGGCCGATTTCACCACTTACTCCAGGAGCGACCTGAACCGAGCCTTCGAGGACGACAACCAAGTGCTGGAAAAGGTGTTACTGCATCTCACACACGTACACACACACACAGCGCTGTTTCATGCCGGATTCTCATTGGTCAGACACAGGTCTCTCACAGCGCTGCAGCCGCAAATCACAGTTTTATTTAAATGACTGTGGTTCTCATGTGTTACCGTTTCCATAGCAACAGCTGATTCACGTATTTTGCATTCAGATTTTAAAAAGCTTGTCATTGTTGAAGTTTTGTGTACTGAGAACTCACTCATGGAAGGAGTGTGTGCGCGAGAGGGACAGAGGGCGTGTGCGCGCGCGAGAGGGACAGAGGGCGTGTGCGCGCGCGAGAGGGACAGAGGGCGTGTGTGCGCGCGCGAGAGGGACAGAGGGCGTTTTGCGCGCGCGAGAGGGACAGAGGGCGTGTTCGCGCGCGAGAGGGACAGAGGGCGTGTGCGCGCGCGAGAGGGACAGAGGGCGTGTGCGCGCGCGAGAGGGACAGAGGGCGTGTGCGCGCGCGAGAGGGACAGAGGGCGTGTGCGCGCGCGAGAGGGACAGAGGGCGTGTGTGCGCGCGCGAGAGGGACAGAGGGCGTGTGCCGCGCGCGAGAGGGACAGAGGGCGTGTGCGCGCGCGAGAGGGACAGAGGGCGTGTGCGCGCGCGAGAGGGACAGAGGGCGTTGTGCGCGCGCGAGAGGGACAGAGGGCGTGTGCGCGCGCGAGAGGGACAGAGGGCGTGTGCGCGCGCGAGAGGGACAGAGGGCGTGTGTGCGCGCGCGAGAGGGACAGAGGGCGTGTGCGCGCGGGGAGAGGGACAGAGGGCGTTTTGCGCGCGGGGAGAGGGACAGAGGGCGTGTGCGCGCGCGCGAGAGGGACAGAGGGCGTGTGCGCGCGCGAGAGGGACAGAGGGCGTGTGCGCGCGCGAGAGGGACAGAGGGCGTGTGCGCGCGCGAGAGGGACAGAGGGCGGGGTGTGTGTGCGCGCGCGAGAGGGACAGAGGGCGTGGGGCGTGCGCGCGAGAGGGACAGAGGGCGTGTGCGCGGCGGGGGAGAGGGACGGAGGGCGTGTGTGTGTGCGCGCGCGCGCGAGAGGGACGGAGGGCGTGTGTGTGCGCGCGCGCGCGAGAGAGGGACGGAGGGGGTGTGTGTGCGTGCGCGCGCGAGAGAGGGACGGAGGGCGTGTTGTGCGTGCGCGCGCGAGAGGGACGGAGGGCGTGTGTGTGTGCGCGCGCGCGAGAGGGACGGAGGGCGTGTGTGTGTGCGCGCGCGCGAGAGGGACGGAGGGCGTGTGTGCGGCGCGCGCGAGAGGGACGGAGGGCGTGTGTGCGCGCGCGCGAGAGGGACGGAGGGCGTGTGTGCGCGCGCGCGAGAGGGACGGAGGGCGTGTGTGTCCCTGCGCGCGCGAGAGGGACGGAGGGCGTGTGTGCGCGCGCGGGGAGAGGGACGGAGGGCGTGTGTGCGCGCGCGCGAGAGGGACGGAGGGCGTGTGTGCGCGCGCGCGAGAGGGGACGGAGGGCGTGTGGGGCGCGCGGGGCGAGAGGGACGGAGGGCGTGTGTGCGCGCGCGCGAGAGGGACGGAGGGCGTGTGCGGGCGCGCGAGGGACGGAGGGCGTGTGCGCGCGCGCGGAGGGGACGGAGGGCGTGTGCGCGCGCGCGAGGGACGGAGGGCGTGTGCGCGCGCTGCGGGGAGGGACGGAGGGCGTGTCCCGCGCGCGCGAGGGACGGAGGGCGTGTGCGCGCGCGCGGGGCGAGGGACGGAGGGCGTGTGCGCGCGCGCGCGAGAGGGACAGGGCGCGTGTGCGCGCGCGCGCGAGAGTGACAGGGCGCGTGTGCGCGAGAGTGACAGGGCGCGTGCGAGAGGGACAGGGCGCGCGCGAGAGGGACAGGGCGCGCGCGAGAGGGACAGAAGGCGGGGCCGCGCGAGAGGGACGGAGGGCGTGCGCGCGCGCGAGAGGGACGGAGGGCGTGTGCGCGCGCGCGAGGGACGGAGGGCGTGTGCGCGCAGCGCGAGGGACGGAGGGCGTGTGGCGCGCGCGCGCGAGAGGGACAGGGCGCGTGGTGCGCGCGCGCGCGAGAGTGACAGGGCGCGTGCGCGCGAGAGTGACAGGGCGCGTGCGAGAGGGACAGGGCGCGTGCGAGAGGGACAGGGCGCGCGCGAGAGGGACAGAAGGCGTGGGCGCGCGCGAGAGGGACAGAGGGCGTGCGCGCGCGCGAGAGGGACAGAGGGCGTGCCCCGCGCGCGAGAGGGACAGAGGGTGCTGCGTAGGAACATTCCTGAAACGTTGTGGTGAGCCGACAAACCATTGTGTGTGTGTGTGTGTGTGTGTGTGTGTGTGTGTGTGTCAGGACCGGCTGCAGTCTCTGGTCTTTGGCCTGCTCAGACAGAGGAAGCTGGATTTTCTGGACATCTACAGTGAGGAGATGATGCAAGCAGCCAAGAGCATTGTCAGACAGGTGAAGATTTTTTATCCAGACCTAAATCACTCTGTTTACTTTGGAATTTGATTTGTTTGATGTCTGTAAGGTTTCTCAGAGGCTTTTTGTTTTGTTTCGTTTAGTGTGTGGTGAAATGGGTGTCTCAGATCGATGAGATCGACACAGACGTCATTGTGAAGTGAGTCCATTTTATTTTATTATTCTGGATATTTCCTCTTTAAAGCATACTGCATTTAAGTTAAAATGTGTGTGTGTGTGTGTGTTGCAGGCTTCAGGATCAGATGAGGTTGATGACGTTTGCTCAGTGGTTTGAGCTCCTGCAGTAGTCTTTGAGTTTTTTCTGCTCTTCCTCACTAGGATCAAGGTACACAAGCTCTCTCTCTCTCTCTCACACACACACACACACACACTCACACTTTATACTTCAAAGCTGTTTTTAATGTACACTATATAGCAAGAGGTTTTGGGACACTCCTCCAAAATCATTGAGTTCAGGTGTTGTTTTTCAGGGGTTGGGCTCGGCCCCTTAGTTCCAGTGAAAGGAACTTTTAATGTTTCAGCATACCAAGACATTTTGTACAATTTCATGCTCCCAACTTTGTGTGAACAGTTTGGGGATGGCCCTTCCTGTTCCAACATGACTGCACACCAGTGCACAAAGCAAGGTCCATAAAGACATGGATGAGTGAGTTTGGTGTGGAGGAACTTGACTGGCCTGCACAGAGTCCTGACCTCAACCCCATAGAACACCTTTGGGATGAATTAGAGCGGAGACTGCGAGCCATTCAGTGATTTAGAGGGGTGTCCCAAAACTTTTGGCAATATAGTGTTTGTGTGTGTGTTTGTGTGTGTGTTTGTGTGTGTTTGTGTGTGTTTGTGTGTGTGTGTGTGTGGGGTGTGTGTTAGGCCACTCTTGGCGTGGTCCGGACCATCGTTCTGGAGGTCCTCGACAGCAGCCAGAGGAACCGAGCGGCCAACACGTGTGCACTCACTGATGGCGGCTCTGTGGAGAACGAAGATGAGGAAGAGGAGGAAGCGGGTCTCCGTCCTGGAGAATCCGAGTTGGCCTACCTCACACACGAGGGGCTGTTCATCAGCGACGCCATAAAAGAAGCCGAGCGCCGCAGCAATGGCACGAGCGCTCAGATCAGAGCGCAGGCAAGAGAGGAAGCTTCGGGCAGCGACTCTGCCTCGGGCACGACTGAGTCATCGTCCAGCAGGGAGCACATCACAAACACTACCTCCTCCCTGCCCACAGGGGGCAGTGCTGCACTGTGAGGCCACACACACGCGCACACACATCACACTTCAGTAAAAACCTACATAGAGTAGAAGTGTCTAGTGCCTCCACACACA
>JAUCMX010000025.1:16587983-16642195 GCA_033459395.1 Hemibagrus guttatus | reverse complement strand
TATACAGAGACCTCTCCACACACACTGTTTACCTCCTCGTCCAGAACTGCTGTGATGCTTTATTTTTTTTTTGATTCTCAAATCAATAAATTTGCGTACTCATTCCAATCATATCACCTCATATCTTGGACCATAGGGTTATTGAATCTCTGTATTTTATATCGGTCAGTCGCGAGACATGTTGTTAGTAACGGATCCTGTTTGTGTATTGATTTTTATTTTATCATTTGAGCAGATTTTATGCAAATATGTGAAATGGCAGCCCTTGAGGAAAAAAAAAGAAAACACTAATAAACCCTGGACTGGGCGTCTCCAGGACCTTGGGGTTAAAGGGTTTCAGACAGCAGCAATGTGTTTTTCCCTCTCTGATGTTCATGACATTAAAATAAATACCAAGTGTGAGAGCGCTGGGCCGGGTTTAACCACAGCACTGTCCTGGTCAAAAGTGCCTACTGTTCATTTAACATCAACTTCTCTTCTCAACCACTTACAGCAACACGTGTGTGTGTGAGAGAGACATCTGTAAGACTGACGGGAGAAATCTAACCGCATGCTCATTTTTTTAATGGGAAAGTGACTTTAAATAATAAACCCAAACTGTTAACGGTTTATGATATTGTCTGTTATTTATTTCTCCCTCCCTCCCTCTTTCCCACACCCCCTCCATCCAGCACCTCTTTATTAGACCATTGTTCTTTAAAGTCAAAATTTTCTCATCTCATCATCCCTGAGAGCGTACTATAAAAAAATCAACATAAAGACCTGCAACAGAGCTTTTATGCTTCTTACACACACAATATATACAATCCTGTGTACACGTTCCTCTCAACGTTAACGATACTGTGCTCAGCATCTTCACATGACTGATAAATATTCATCATTCGCTGTAAAATCTGATACAGGCTGTCTTCTACACTAGATGTGCTCTAGTCATGATGTAGGGTCTGTCTCCACCTAGTGGTGATAAACTGAATTACATGTGGAATTAAGATTTATTTGGAGGGTCCTGCGGTGGAGGTTTTGGTGTTTCCTGCTGCTCCTCCTTTCCCCTGCGGGGTCTTCAGGACACTCAGTCTCTTGTGTAAGGAGGTGCTGGCTTTCTGAGTCACCTCCTGTTCTATCTTATTCCTGATGGCCACCTCCAGACCCTGATGCACACAGCAATTACACAACATAAACAAGTCAAACACACACACACACACACACAACTCATACGTCTTTTCTATCATCCTAACATCAACTACAGCTTCATTTGGATCAACACCAAGTCCAAATACACCAATGAAACCTTCACACCTTCTCAGAATTACAGTGATCTGGAGTGGTGCTTGGACCCCATAGCTCGCTGCTGACTTATTTTTATAGTTTCACAGTAATTTAAATACGCTATATTTCCAAAAGTATTGGGACACCCCTCCAAATCATTGAATTCAGGTGTTGGCCTCGGCCCCTTTGTTCCAGTGAAAGGAACTCTTAATGCTTCAGTATACCAAGACATTTTGGACAATTTCATGCTCCCGACTTTGTGGGAACAGTTTGGGGATGACCCCTTCCTGTTCCAACATGACTGCACACCAGTGGCCAAAGCAAGGTCCATAAAGGAACTTGACTGGCCTGCACAGAGTCCTGACCTCAACCCCATAGAACACCTTTGGGATGAATTAGAGCGGAGACTGCGAGCCAGACCTTCTCATCCAACATCAGTGTCTGACCTCACAAATGCGCTTCTAGAGGAAAGGTCAAAAATTCCCATAAACACACTCCTAAACCTTGTGGAAAGCCTTCCCAGAAGAGCTGAAGCTGTTATAGCTGCAAAGGGCGGGACAACTCCATATTACATTCACGTCCCAGTTTTTGCTATTAAGAGTTCCTTTCCCTGGAACTAAGGAACTAAAGGGGAACAATAAGTGACATTAAAATCACATAAACCTGCCTTTTTTAGTTTCTGTTGTTGAACCACGGTTGCTTTTTTCGGGGCTATGATCCGACCTGCAAAATCACACACACACACACACACACACACATATATATATAGATAGATAGATAGATATAGATAGATATAGATATATATTGAGTACAAATGAAACCACACACCGGTTTTAACACATTTATAAATAATATCACTAACGTAATATCAGCAGTAAAGCTTTTTGTTGCCTGGCTTCAACTGTATTAAACACACTCTCAGACTTATATAAGTTGATATAAATTGTGTATCTGTAAATTGAGCTTTAAATCTGTGTCTCATCTTTTCTACTATTTCATACAGGTCTAAATATTTCATTGTTTTCCTTAAGATCAACATCCAGCTAAACAAACACACATATTTAATAACAATGTTATTACCATAATAAGACACTTATATTGAATTTATTTTCTATGATAAACACTGTATAAACGTAAACAAATATATAAAGGCAGAGAAAACCACGAGCATGTAAGAATTTAATACAGAAATTAAATTTATTTAAAAAAAAAAAAAAACACTGAATTTTTTTTTAAACAAAAAATTTTTATAAAGACTTTAATCTTTATTCAACTCCTTGAATTTTATTTTACTTATTTGTTTATGCTTACTCATCTGTATTTTTATTTTTTATTTTTTTGCAGTTATATAAACCTCTAAGATATTCCTGTGTTTATTTTTTATAATAATAATAATAATAATAATAATAATAATAATAATAATAATAATAATAATAATAATAAATTAATTTTAGGCTAAAAAAAAATAACACTAAGCTGCAAAACCACTAGCACACGCTCCAATATGGCGGCCTGTGATAGCTTAGCGCTAAAAGTTGAAACTGTTTTTAAAACCTTTCTGAGTATTTAATTGACGCTGTAACCGGTCAGAAATCACCCTCACCTCCTCTTTTTGGTCCTTTCGGTTTGTTTTGTTGTTTTTTAGCTCCACCAGGCCGCTGAGCTTTAAATTTCTGTTTCCCCTGCGCCATCGCTACTCCACTGTCCACTGAACCCTGCGTACTACTTTACTGCGTAGTATGGATAAACAGAGCGTTGCTATGGGTTACCGTGGGCGGCGCACTGTATACTGTCTAGTACTCTAGTATTAGTGTGGATGTAGCGCATTATGCGGAAGTGCGTCACTCAAAAAGCGGAAATCAAGAAAGCTCTTCAAACTCCAAACGCTTTCTTAAACTCTACAAAACGTGTTCATTTTTTTTGTGAATGTGAGAAAATAGCTAATTATTGGCAGATATTCATATTTATTTTTGCACATTTTTAGTTCACAGACCCAACCGCAGCCTCTGTAGAAAGGAGACACGGAATAATCTTGCTTGGTTTCCTCAGAACAAAACCCCATTTTAAATCATTTATTAATAATCATAATCATCATGTAATATGACGTGATATACATGAGATAAATGTGACATTTGGATCGGCCAAGACGCCCCAGGGTGTGAAGGTGTGTGGATATGTAGATCAAATCCACACAATAAGCTCAGTTTCTCAGATATATTTATTTCTCTTCAGCATCTGCTATGTTTTGTGATATTTATGCTAACACAGTGCCTTACACAGAGCTTACGGAGCTACACTCAGTGGAGAAACACATGTATGCTAACTGCTAATGGCTACGTCTCGAATCGCACACCATGCACTGGATTCCTAGGCTGACTTCAAGACAAGTCAAGTCAAGAAGCTTTTATTGCAGTATTACAAAAATACTTAGCAGTGGGTTTTTTGTTTTTGTAAATTAAGTTAATTAAGCAACATCCACTGTTACAAATGCTTATTTTACAACTCAAAATGGCCGCCGGGATTTCCGTTGATGGCTTCGCCTCTTCCACGCCATATAGTAGGATGCAAGAAGGAAAAAGAAATCTTCTAGGACCTGTTCTCAGAAAATTTCAGTTCATTGAAAAGTAAATGATTTGAGACATAGCTAAACTAAACTAATATCTATATCAACACTCTTGTTTTATTGCTAGCATATATTTTTTTAAATTAGGCAGACATGGCCGGAGTGAGTGTGATGTCACAGCTCACGCTCCTCTGACTGTTTGCTTATAGTAAGACGAGTGTAGGAAGCGAGGGAACGAGTCTTTGGCCATCAGGGTGAAGATGCGCTGCTGGGCCTCGACGAACGTGTCGGCAGCCGGTGTGTCCATCCTGTCCATCAGCACCTCACGCGTCTCACAGTCCAGATTCACCTGCAAACATCAGCACAGGTTCAACAACTGCTGTGCATCAAATTTAGAGCTGTTTAGAACATGGATTACATTAAACCAGTGACCATCCTCCTCCTTTCCCACAAAGACCCCGCCCACTTTATTGGAACTAGCTGATGGCTCTCTCAATACCTCCTGTGGAGCTTCAGCGTTGATGAACTGACTGTAGATGATCTGGGCTTTAGAGGACAGTTTGGTCTCAGGCATGGTCTTGTATTCCTCACAGGCAAGCCAGAAGTCCAGGTTCTCCTCACTGAACTCCGAGCGCAGGAACCAGCGGAACACCTGCAGACCCGCTGACAGGGCAAGGGACGGAAAAGAGAAGGTGTGGAGGTCAGAAGGAGGACCTCAGTGACACAGTGAGCGTCCACTAGATACATAAAACAGTGTGTAGAAGTAAAAAGGTGTAAAAAACAACAAAAAAAAACCCCAAAGAAGTCGAAAGGTGTTTATATCACTCCGTGTGTGTGTGTGTGTGTGAAAGTAATAAATTGATTCTTACCTTTGCTTTGTAGCAGAGATTCGAGATCAGGAGGAGTTTTTTCCTCATGGGCTCTAAGAGAGAAACAGATCAGATCTGGTAGATGAACATAACTTGGCCATTGCAGCCTGTGTGTGTGTGTGTGTGTGTGTGTGTTACCTGTGTTTGTGTGGTTTCTCAGCCAGGTGTGTCAGCTTCACCTTCATCTCCTTTGCCCTAAGACACACACACACACACACACACACATAGTATCACAATGACGTTTCTAAGCTTGTGTGAAATAATTGTATAATTACAGCTCTGACAGGAACTGCGCTGTTATTTCTGTAAACACTGCTTCTCGCATTTGCTCGACTGTTCTGTAAAATCTCACACTGACAATAACACTGTTTAAAAACCGCCTCGGGTTAAACAAACAACGACTCTGTTACGCTGACCGTTAACACCATGCACACCGTTTACCCGAGAACAGAACAGAATTCGTTTGGTATTCCATAACTGGTTTTATATCATACGCACCACATCGCCTCCTCTTTCCTAAACTCTTCAGTCTCCAGATGTAAAATTGAGTGAATCAAAAATGTAATAAATGAAATGATGTGAAAAAATGAAAGGGAGTCTGAAAAGTTAAAAGCAATAGAAACCAATTCAAAAAGTAGACTGAGAACTGATTCTGTTTGAAAACGGAGAGTGACATAAACAACACAAAAATAACCACACACACACACACACACACACACACACACACTGCAGTACTCACTTCTCCAGGCATGATGAGGGGAGGGTAGAGAGGCCCTTACACATCAGTGAGTATCAGAGAGAGAGAAAGAGATCTTGAGCTCTGTGTGTCTCTCTGCTTCTGCCTCTCTCTCTTATACAGCTGTTTATCTCATGTTCCATCACTGAGCACACACACATATATAAGTTATTAGGGGTGTGTGTGTGTGTGTGCTGGATGTAGAAGTTTCCCTGAGGGCTGTACAAACAGATCAATGCTTACAATAATGTAATTACTGCAGCTGATTTCCTCCAGAGTCTGGATTCAGCAAGACAATTACAGGTGATTGTAGTCATTAGGAAAATTGTGTGTGTGTGTGTGTGTGTGTGTGTGTTTTCGTTCTTCTGTGTCGGAGACACTGTCACTGTGAATGTGACTAATTAAAGAGAAGACAGATGTGCCAGGTGGTGTGTGCCGTGTGCACACGTGTTTTGTGTGTGTGTGTGTGTGTGTGTGTGTGTGTGTGTATGAGTACACTCAGAAAGTAGTCCATTCTATTTAACATTAAACACATTGTAAAGACTCTGCTATGGCATATTAATGATAGACTTTAGGACAGGAATGAGACGTAGAGCTCGGTCCCTGAAATCCAAGCATGGTCAGTGATGTGATCATCTTGCAGTTGAAGCTGATGGAGTTCACCGTGTTAATGAGTCTCACTGGAGGATAAAGGAAGATAACGGCAGCTAATCGTTCTCATTATCAGATTTATGAGCTATATATAACGAATACAGGTTCTTCAATCTGTTTCAAGGTATTGTTTTTAAACTAGTTTAATGCCTCAAATGCTCTTATTCTGTTAGCAATGCTTTCCTTTCTTTCTCGAATAGAATGGAATACGATGTCTTTGTTGTCACTGTAACGTGTACAACAAAATTACAACAAAATGCTATCCAGTCAGCGCATCATTCAGAGTACCATAAACCTAAAAAATGAGCATAAAAAAAATAGCTACAAAATAAATAGCTATCTAAAATAAATAGTGTTCACATGAAATGATACTTAAAAAAAACACATTCAGTCATCCGTCAAAATGCACAGTCCCTTGTTTTTTTACTAGCAGCATGTTATGCTTTAGTATTGAGTGTGCTTATTGCAGTGGGATAGAAGCTGCTTCTGAATATATTTGTCCTTGTTTTTAACGATCTGTACCGTCTACCTGACGGCAGAAGTTCAAATAGATGGTGTCCAGGATGTGAGGTGTCCTTTATGATGTTCTGTGCTTTTTGGAGACAGCGGGAGTGAGTCTTCCGGTCTTCTGGGCCGTTAATGACCCTCTGCAGTGCTTTCCTCTGAGCCGCCGTACAGCTGGTGTACCACACACATATACAGTAGGTTAGTAAGCTCTCTATGGAGCACCAATAAAAGCACACCAGCAGTCTCTGGGCGATGTTGTTCTTCCTGAACACCCTCAGCCTTCTTCAGCAGCTCAGAATAGAGCTAGAATTCTATTCTATTCTTCTATTTTAATCTAATCTAATCACTAATCCCCACAGACACAACCCAACATCAGAGTCTGATCTCACTAATGCTCCTGTAGCTGAACAATCCACTAATCCCCACAGACACACTCCAACATCAGAGTCTGATCTTTGTTTTTCCTCACCACCGTCACCTCAGGCGTCCCATTAGGGATAGATCTTCTTCTTCTTCTTTCGGCTTTTCCCTTCAGGGGTCGCCACAGCGAATCATCTCTCTCCACCTATCCCTATCTTCTGCATCCTCAACACTTGCACCCACTAGCTTCATATCCTCATTAATTCCATCCATATACCTCCTCTTTGGCCTTCCTCTTTGCCTCCTGCCTGGCAGCTCCATGTCCAACATTCTCCTACCAATATACTCACTCTCCCTCCTCTGAACATGTCCAAACCATCTTAATCTGGCCTCCCTAACTTTGTCCCCCAAACATCCAACATGAGCTGTCCCTCTGATGTACTCGTTCCTAATCCTGTCCAATCTTGTCTAGAGATGGAATTCAGCTGCAGGACAAAATGAGTGAAATGGATGAATAATCTTTGAATAAAAGAAGAAATCCTTGCAAGTCATTCATAAAATAAATGCCCTACCCTAGTGCTGGAGTACACCCTGTACTGCACGGTAGTGTTTTCCTACACACACACACACACACACACACACACTGCCCTATAAGCTCATTTTTGTGATCAGTTGAAATATTTTAAGACAATTTTTTTTGCATGAATCTATTTGTACACGTTTTGCTTATCTTAGATAACGGAATTATTTAGGAGGTCTCTATGTGTTGCTCCAAGCCCCGCCCCTTCCTGTAGCGCAATACAGATTTTTTTTGTTCAAGAGGTGCTTGTGTAACACTTTAGAGATCATTAACGTCACCGGATGACCGCTTGCTGAATCATCTGGGGGGAAAATAAAATAAAATAAAAACGGACGCTATCTTGAAGGACTGGTTACCATAGTTACCACAGGTAGTCAGGTAGTGCGCTGTGATAGAGGGAGTGTGTGATTTGGAACAGAGCCGCTTCTCTTATCTCTGACCCTACACACACACACACACACACACACACACACACACACACACAGCTGCAGTGGAAAAGTCCCGGATGTAACGCACGCGTACCTGTTGTTGCGCAACTGCGGTGCATTCACGCGTTACCGCGTTACCGTGTGACTCGGGAGCGAAAAACTAACGTTGCGTTTTGATTGGTTTATGTTACTTCCTGGTTTTGGAGCGAGAGAGAGAGAGAGAGAGAGAGAGAGAGAGAGAGAGAGAGAGAGAGGAAGAAGAATAAGAAAAAACACAGCAAAGCGTAACAACCCAGCTGTTTAACACCGCTGTGCGCGTGTTACAGCTCTGTTCCAGAACCGGAAATTCGGCGCTCCGAAGTCGGGTTTGTTCAGATCTTTTTTTTTTCCCCGCTTCCGCTTGGGTCTGCACGCGAGCACGACGATGTTTTCCCCATTATTAAAGTAAACCAAAGCGGACCGTGGTGCAGGGAACACCGCGCGCGCGCACATGGCCGAACCGCGGAGGTCCGGTGCCGGGTGGTGGTGCTGGTGGTCGCGCGCCCGGTGCCTGGAGAACGGATCCGAAACGGACCCGGAGAGAGAGCGGCTCTGGACTGAGATCTTCGACCAGCTCGACACCAATAAGGACGGACGGATCGACATTAACGAGCTCAGGGCGGGGCTGGCGGCCCGGGGGCTGCTCTCACGCACATCAGCGGAAGAGGTACAGATACCGATCACACACACACACACACACACACGGTCTCAGCAGGGTGGAGGTGCTGCGATACGAAAACGAAACGACGAGTCGTGACCGCAAAGCACCAGACACATTCTTCTGCCCAGCATTTCTCATTTCCTCCTAATAACTTGACCACACAGAACACTCAGAGGTCAGGGTTCTGTGCAGGACACCAGAGTTCCACCAGTTCAGACATGTTGCTTTGTCCACTGGGGGTGGAACAGGAAAGGGTCTTCCCCAAACTGTGTCTAATATTACGGGACGCGGACCCTGCGGAACTGCCCTTCCTGCCCCACACGTCACTCTGAGCACTATGTGGTCAGGTAGATAGCGTTCTCCTGAGAGCCACCAAACCCAGATCCGTCCCACGGTCTGCTCCATAGTGAAGCTGAAGATGTTTCCACTGCGCCAGAGTCCAGCGGTGGTGTTGTACACCACTCCACCTGACATATGTGTATGTGTGTGTGTGTGTGTGTGTGTGTGTAGCTCCTCAGCCATGGAAATTTCATGAAGCTCCTGGTGCACAGTTCTTCTGATGTCACCTCCAGAGGCAGTCTGCAGCACTGGAGTGCACGGTGTAGGGTGTAGAAGCTGTTATTTAGTGTCATATGAAGCACTCAGAGAGTAGTGAGGGACATACTGCTTAGTATCGTAGTATATACACTATAGTGCCAAAAGTTTTGGGACATCTGCCTTTACATGCACATGAATGTAATGTGGAGTTGTCCCACTATTTGCAGCTAGAACAGCTCCAACTCTTCTGGGAAGGCTTTGTTTGTTGCGTTTGCATGCACTTGTGCATATTTACATGCATGTTCCCTGTTGCACATGTGACTCTGTGTGTGTGTTGCACAAGTGTATATGCATGTCTGTAGCTTTTTTTGGGCTGGGTGAAAGGGTCAGAACTGTGTAAACTGAAACCTCACACACTCTCTCGCCTACACACACAATCTCTCTCTCTCTCTTTCTCTCTCTCTCTCGCCTACACACACACACACACTGTCTTGTGTTTGCACACATTGGACCTTGGGGGAAGAAAAAAGGTCAAGAACTTGGAACTCGTCCATGCAGAGCAGAAAGCATGTGCCGAGAGAGACAGAGACATGTAAGGAAAGTGAGAGAGAGAGAGAGAGAGAGAGAGAGAGAGAGAGAGAGAGAGTGAGTGAGTGAGTTAGAGTTGTGTGTGTTTTTGTGGATTATTTTCTTGTAGGAAAGGAAACAAGACGTTATTGTACTTCACAGAAACATCTCTTATTTGATCAGTCAGTCGTCTGGAAGATTTCTAGCTTCTGTCCCTGTTCCTGTAGCTGCCCCTGTACTTCTGCCCATAGGTGTCCCTGTCCCTGAAGCTGTCCCTGTCCCTGTAGAGGTCCCTGTCCCTGTAGCTGTCCCTGTAGTTGTCCCTGTACCTGTTCCCGTAGCTGTTCCTGTATCTTTAGCTGTCCCTGTGGCTGTCCCTGTACCTGTTCCCGTAGCTGTTCCTGTATCTTTAGCTGTCCCTGTGGCTGTCCCTGTACCTGTTCCCGTAGCTGTTCCTGTACCTTTAGCTGTACCTGTAGCTGTCCCTGTACCTCTAGCTGTACCTGTAGCTGTCCAAGTCCCTGTAGCTGTCCCTGTACCTGTTCCCGTAGCTGTCCATGTACCTCTAGCTGTCCCTGTAGCTGTCCCTGTACCTGTTCCCGTAGCTGTTCCTGTATCTTTAGCTGTCCCTGTGGCTGTCCCTGTACCTGTTCCCGTAGCTGTTCCTGTACCTTTAGCTGTACCTGTAGCTGTCCCTGTACCTCTAGCTGTACCTGTAGCTGTCCCTGTACCTCTAGCTGTACCTCTAGCTGTCCAAGTCCCTGTAGCTGTCCCTGTACCTGTTCCCATAGCTGTTCATGTACCTCTAGCTGTCCCTGTTCCTGTAGCTGTCCCTGTTCCTGTAGCTGTCCCTGTTCCCGTAGCTGTTCCTGTACCTCTAGCTGTCCCTGTAGCTGTCCCTGTACCTCTAGCTGTCCCTCTAGCTGTCCCTGTAGCTGTCCCTGTACCTGTAGCTGTCCATGTACCTCTAGCTGTCCCTGTACCTGTTCCTGTTCCCATAGCTGTTCCTGTACCTCTAGCTGTCCCTGTAGCTGTCCCTGTTCCCGTAGCTGTTCCTGTACCTCTAGCTGTCCCTGTACCTCTAGCTGTCCCTGTAGCTGTCCAAGTCCCTGTAGCTGTCCCTGTACCTGTTCCCATAGCTGTCCCATGTACCTCTAGCTGTCCCTGTAGCTGTCCCTGTACCTTTCCCAGTACCTCTAGCTGTCCCTGTACCTCTAGCTGTCTCTGTTCCTGTAGCTTTTCCTGTAGCTGTCCCTGTTCCTGTAGCTGTCCCTGTACCTCTAGCCGTCCCTGTACCTGTCCCTGTAGCTGTCTCTGTACCTCTAGCTGTACCTGTAGCTGTCTCTGTACGACACTGTACCTGTAGCGGGGTTTTGTGGTTCTGTGCTTGGTGGTGGCTCATGTGACCTGCTGTGTTCACATCAAAGGCATTGCATCATGTAACTTGCTTTTTCCTCCGCACCTTCCTCCTCCTCCTCCTCCTCCTCACCTTCCTCCTCCTCCCTATACTTATCCCTTCATTTCTAAAAAATCTGGGCCTTTCTTCTCTTCTCTCTTCCTCTCCTCCTCTCTTCTACTCCTCCTCTCTGCCCTGTCCCACAGCAGATTGTGAGAGAAGGAGACACTAATCAGGATGGACAGTTGGACTTTGAGGAGTTCACACAGTACCTGCGCACACACGAGAAGCGTCTTCGCCTCATGTTCAGCAGCCTGGACCGCAACAACGACGGTGAGCAGTCCGCATGTTACCTCAGTTACCATCTCACACTCAGCCTCACGTAATGACTTCAAGCTTTAACTGTGTGTGTGTGTGTGTGTGTGTTTTACAGGTGAGATTGATGCTGGAGAGATCCAGCTCTCGTTACACAATGTGGGAGTGGAAGTTACCCTTGATGAGGCAAACAAGATCCTGCAGAGGTGTGTGTGTGTGTGTGTGTGTGCATATACATGTGTGTTTGCATGTGATTGTGTGCATGTGTATGCATGTGGCATGTGATTATGTGCATGTGGGTGTGTCAGTTATAGAAACTCTTTTATGAGAGTTGAACTGTAACTCCGCCTACTTTTTTAACACATTGGTTCTAACCACAGACTTTTCACTGCCAGTTCTGTTTCTATGGTTACCGTGAGGTCTGGGGTTGGTTTTAGGTTGTGAATAAAACAAAGTTAAGTCTTGTAACCTACCTATAGCTCATATTTGTATTGTGTGTGTGTGTGTGTGTGTGTGTGCATGCACGTGTGTGTGTGTGTGTGTGTGTGTGTGTGTGTGTGTGTGTGTGTGTGCTCACTGCAGTATGGATAAGGACGGCACTATGACCATTGACTGGGTGGAGTGGCGTGACCATTTCCTGTTTAACCCTCTGCACAGCGTGGAGGACATTGCCCTCTACTGGAAACGCTCTTTGGTCAGCCTCACACACACACACACACACACACACACACACACACACACACACAATGTAGTGGTCTTGCATCTCCTTACTGTGTTTGTGTGTTTGCGTACGTGTGTAGATTCTGGACATCGGGGAGCTCCTGACGGTTCCTGACGAGTTCTCAGAGAAGGAGAAGAAGTCTGGGTTTGTGTGGAGGCAGCTGATGGCAGGTGCCATGGCGGGAACCGTCTCCAGGACGGGCACAGCCCCTCTCGACCGCCTCAAAGTCTTCATGCAGGTCAGAGTTCACACACACACACACATATCACTAAGAGGATGATATCTCTAAGATGAGAATCCTCCTTCACTAGGCTGAAGCAGTGGTGTGTGTGTGTGTGTGTGTAGGTTCATGGTCAGAGCATGGATAAGGGCAGTGTGTGGAAGGGGTTGAAGGTGATGGTGAAGGAGGGCGGGATCAGAGCTCTATGGAGAGGAAATGGCATCAACGTACTGAAAATCGCCCCGGAAACAGCCATCAAGTTCCTCGCTTATGAACAGGTCGGTGTCGCACACACACACACACACACACACACACACACACACACACTGCTAACTCCTCAGATGTTGTGTATTGTTTTTTTCTGTGACTCTTCATTGGATTTGGTTTTTCAGATAAAGCATCTGATTCACGGCAGTAGAGACGGAGGAAGTCTGAAGGTTCAGGAGAGATTCGTTGCTGGATCTTTAGCAGGAGCCACGGCACAGACCATCATTTACCCCATGGAGGTAAAAAAAAAAAAATACACAAGTATGAGGAGTGATAAATGTAGCACTGGCTTCATGGTCACACAAGATAAGCTATGGTCAGCACGATCCTGAGTGCAGGACGAATGTGTGTAGCATCATTGTTCCCTCAGGCCTTACACACTGCACTGTGGAATGTTCAGGAACTCCTCAGGATCTGATGGTCAGCCTTAGAAATCTGTGTGTGTCTATGTGTGCAGGTGCTGAAGACGCGTCTGACACTGCGTAAGACTGGACAGTACTCGGGCGTGACGGACTGCGCTCGGCAGGTCCTGCAGAAGGAGGGAGTGTGGGCATTTTATAAAGGCTACATACCGAACCTACTGGGCATCATCCCGTACGCCGGCATTGACCTGGCCGTCTACGAGGTGCATGGACGCTTTAATGTTCAGCTCACGATGTGTTAACTTACCAAGTGATCTTTATCACCAATCAATCTCTCTCTCTCTCTCTCTCTCTCTCTCTCTCTCTCTCAGACCCTGAAGAACATGTGGTTACAGAGACACAGCTCCAGTTCGACTGACCCCGGTGTGTTTGTTCTGGTTGCATGTGGGACGGTTTCCAGCACGTGCGGTCAGCTAGCATCGTACCCGCTCGCGCTGATTCGAACTCGCATGCAGGCACAGGGTGAGAGTCAACATGAGCACAATGAATCTTTGAGTTTAGTTTATAGAGTAACAGATTCGTATGTGACTGTAGATGAATGTGGTGGATGAGGAAGGATTAGAGGAGGTGTTCAAGTGTGACTGGATGGATGGATGGATGGATGGATGGATGTTTAAAGGATTCTAGTGGTGAATGTACTAAATAATTGGGTGTACTAATGGAGGGTTGGATGGATGGATGGATAGATGGCTGGATGGATGGCTTGATGGATGGATGATTGACTAAATTGATGGATGATTGGCTGGATAGATGGATGGATGGATGGTTGGTAAGCAGGATGAATGAATGGGTGGCTGGATATATAGATGGATGGTCGGCTTCATATATAGATGGATGGATGGATGAAGGATTAGATGGTTGGTTGGCTGGATGGATGGTCAGTCTATTTGTTTGATTGATGGAGGGAGGGAGGTGGGCTTGGTGGTTAGCATGTTTGCCTCACACCTCCAGGGTTGGGGGTTCAAATCCCACCTCCGCCATGTGTGTGTGGAATTTGCATGTTCTCCCCGTGCCTCAGGGGTTTTCTCCGGGTACTCTGGTTTCCTCCCCCAGTCCAAAGACATGCATTGCAGGTTGATTGGCGTCTCTAAATTGCCCATAGTGTGTGATTGTGTGTGTGCGTGTTCCCTGCGATGGGTTGGCACTCCGTTCAGGATGTATCCGGATGGTTGGATGGATGGATGGATGGATGGATGGATGGTTCACTCAATGGATTGATGGACAGATGATTTGGGGTTAATTGTGTGAATAAATGGGTGTTTGGCTGAATGGCTGGATAATTCAAATGCATAAACAAGTTGAATAACGATTGGGTTGATAGATGGATGAACTGACAGGAGCATTACTCTCTCTCCCTCCCTCTCCCTCTCTCTCTCTCTCTCTCTCTCTCTCTCTCTCTCTCTCAGCGACGGTGAAAGGCGCCCCTCAGCTCTCCATGCTCTCTCTGTTCCGCAGCATCATGGCTCAGGAGGGTGTGGTGGGACTGTACCGCGGCATCGCGCCCAACTTCCTGAAGGTCATTCCTGCCGTCAGCATCTCCTACGTGGTGTATGAACACATGAGGAAAGTACTGGGGGTGGGCAAGTGAGAGAGAGACTGAGACTGAAGAGATTCTTGTAAAATAGTCTTGGAGTCTGAGAGAATAGACAGAATAAGAAAAGAGAAAGAACAAGGGAAAAGCTATTCCATGATGGAGAGATGAACTGACCAAAGAGTGAGAGGTTGACAGTTTTACTTTCTGACTGAGAATCAACAGGGCTACACTCCAGGCACAAACAGAACGGTTAATCAATGAAATGAGTTTAGATTACATTTAAAATATGCAACAACCCCAACCTTGTGATGGCTGACGTCAACGTTTCACAAACTATACGCAGAACTGTAAGCTGTAAAACTTTATTACGCTGTTACCTCTCCATTTTCTTGGTGTTTATTTGTGCTGTTGATCAACAGGGTCCTCACATTCAGACTCGCAGGCTGTCCTCTTCAGGAGGTGAAATGAACGCTAAAGTGTGTGTTAATGTGTGTGTGTGTGTGTGTGTGTGTGCGCAAGATGTACATACCGTATATATTTCCCCAGACTATAAAACCTCTAGCATCTGTTATGATTCGTACACGCTACCTAGCATGGTTTAAATTATAAATAATTCTCACGAAAAACTTACAGGAAGTTGAACATCTCCAGAAGCTTTGTTATATTATAGGTTTATAGTCTGGATAATACGGTATAAACGAGCATGTGCTACATTTTTAATACAAGTTTAGGTTGCATAGAAGTGAGCATGTGCTATATTTTATAACATAATAAGGACTGGATCTATTTTCTTAACTGTGGAGTGAAGGAGTGAGAATGAAACAATGGAAAAGTGTGTTTCAGGCCCCACCTCCCCCTTTTTTTTTTAAACTTACCCTGTACTCACTACTCAGATACACTATATTGCCAAAAGTTTTTGGACACCCCTCCAAATCATTGAATTCAGGTGTTGTTCTTCAGGGGTTGGGCTCGGCCCCTTAGTTCCAGTGAAAGGAACTCTTAATGCTTCAGCACACCAAGACATTTTGGAAAATTTCATGCTTCCACCTTGGTGTGAACAGTTTGGGGATGACCCCTTCCTGTTCCAACATGACTGCACACCAGTGCACAAAGCAAGCTCCATAAAGACATGGATGAGCGAGTTTGGTGTGGAGGAACTTGACTGGCCTGCGCAGAGTCCTGACCTCAACCCCATAGAACACCTTTGGGATGAATTAGAGTGGAGACTGCGAGCCAGATCTTCTTGTCTTGACCTCACAAATGTGCTTCTAGAGGAATGGTCAGAAATTCCCATAAACACATTCCTAAACCTTGTGGAAAGCCTTCCCAGAAGAGTTGAAGCTGTTATATCTGCAAAGGGCGGGACAACTCCATATTACATTCATGTGCATGTAAAGGCAGACGTCCCAAAACTTTTGGTCTGGCTTGCAGTCTCTGCTCTAATTCATCCCAAAGGTGTTCTATTGGGTTGAGGTCAGGAAACGAGGTTCCTTTCACTGGAACTAAGGGGCCGAGGCCGACCCCTGAAAAGCAACACCTGAATTCAATGATTTGGAGGGGTGTCCCAAAACGTTTGGCAATATAGTGTATGTGAAACTCAGAGCATTTAAAGACTAACAAACACACTCGTGCTTGGATTTGATTCAGTTTTGCTTTGGAAAAAAAATAAAGTATTTATTTATTTTTATTTTTAAGCACCCTAATTTACTGTCAATGTCCTTCAGTTCATTGCAGTTCCGCCAGATCGCCACTAGAGGGAGATTATTACCTAGCGGTGATATGGTGGAACTGCATCGGCTCAACGCTGTATTACGAAGCATTTACGTCTTAATTACTTCACCGAGATGATCACGAGGATGTCCGTGGTTTTAAAAATAACTTTGCATTATTTACAAATAAACATTTTATAAGCATTATCTTTAATTCAAATAAATGTAGTTGTGCGAGAAACGGAGATTAACTTCATCAGCTGTTGAGCTAACTTACACACACGAGTGGAAATATAATTAATTTTATTAAACCCAAAGTTAAACGTGAAAAGATTTCTGTTGTATATTCGCTTCCTCATACCTGGGATTTGGAGCTGTAGTGTTAAAAGCATTGTGAAAATGTGAAGCTTGATCATTTTTGGCGATCTGGTGGAACTGCATCCAATTCATGCTAATTTAGAATGAATTGTTGTCCATGTTTGTTTTAGAAACATTACAGCAGGAACGTGGGTCCTTGTCAATTTTAATAGTTTTATAGTTTTAATGTATCCAAAATGTTACAAGGATTCGTCAGAAACTCTAATAAATATGGATTTTTGGCAGGTGTTAATTCGAGGCTAATGCTAGCTGCCGGTTTGTTGAGCTAGCATGCAGGGTGTGTTGATTTAAGGGAATATTTCAAGATTGTGTCTTCATATTATATATTTGGTTCGTCAGGACAGCAAATTAGGTATTAAGACACTTCTAACATCCTTTTAAAGCAACACTGCTAGTAGTTTGAGGCTCAAAAGTCCCACAGGTCCTCCACCGTTGTTGGGATTTAAACTTGGCAGTGAGAAGCCCAGATGTTTTGATGGATCAAGAGGTTTTTAGCTCTCGAGATCTAAACCAAAGAGGTCAAGATCGTGATGAGTTTGTAATTCAGGACTTTTTGGACACTTTATAAACGTGTATAAGTATTATGCTGCTGGATACTGTAGTGTTCTGGGTATTATAATACACCACTAGTGCGAGTGTGGGTGTGATCGTGAGCTCTGGCTCAGAAGACACGTAGATAAGCATAGCAGAGATCAGGGAGACAGAAACAACTAAACAGAACTACTAAACTCTCTACTAAACTCGAACCCTCAAGGATTCTTCACTCAGGACTCTGGAGGAACCTGAAAGGTTCTGTGTGGAACTCAGTGTGTCAGAGTGCTTCCCTATCAAAAAATATTTCCAACTAGACCCAGTCATGTTGTGTTCACATCCACGTCCATCCCCCAAAATACTGATTTTTCTTCCTTGGCTTTGATCAAAAAGCACAGATTTACTGATGAACTGAAGAAGCTGCAGTGATGTGAGGTGACTGAGCCGAAGTTCTTGTTTGCTCTGGCTCTACGTATTAACTGAATCCTGATGAATCTTTTTATTTTTACGGACTTTATATAAAGTTTGGAATTTAAGTGATATTTCCAGAATATTTTGTAGTTGAACGCATGTTTGAGACTTTATGTAATTTATTAAAATTGCTATAAGATGTCTGGAGTTCTCAGTGTTTATTTTCTCAGTTTGAACTCTAAAATGTGAATGTTGATATAGTAAAAAAAAAAGTTTCCTGTTTACATTTATTTGTTTGCTTGCATCAAATCAAAGACAAATGAACAAGGAAAATAAAATTAAAAAAACAAAATAAAGTTATATATATATATATATATTTTTTATTTTATATATAAACAAAGAAAAAATAAGAAATAAATATGTATTTATTCAGTATAATTTATTTTTTTATTTTTTTGGCTGAGCTATAAATGATATTTATTTTGTATTTTTATTTATTTACTTATTTTTATATATATATATATATATATATATCATTTTTTTCTGTTTTTTTATTTTATTTATATATATATATATATATATATATATATATATATATATATATATATATATATATATATATATATATATATATATATATATAATATTAAAAAAAAACAGAGAATAAAATGTATATCATTTATGGCTCACCCAAAATAAATAAATAAAAATAAATAAACAGTGTATACATATATTAATTTATAAAAGTCGAAAGAGTAAAAAAAAATAGGACTATTTCTACCTTTGCCCTTTAAAACTCAAACAGTCGCAAAATTGCTTCCGCAAAGCATTCAGTCCTGGCGCTGTATCAACCATCTCAAATATCTCTGTCCTCCCTACACATGCGCACTTCTTCCAGACACATCACGACACTCTTTAGTGCACTTCTCTGTTCACTAGGGAGCCGTTATGAATTCGAATCAGCGACACGGCCACATTTCTTTTTAACCTCGGGAACACTGTCAATAGCCAATCGCGTCTGTAGGGGTGTTTACGCCCGCCTCTATGGTGCGCTCTGATTGGTTAGTTTTAACGCAAACGCGGAAACGCGAGCCAATAGAAACGCGCGCTCGGCTGCCGCGGTGCGATCGCGCTGCCTTCTTCTTCCTTTCCCGTTAACTTGGTTTTTCTCGCCTTCCAAGCTCCAGCGCACGTCTTCCCCGGGCCCAGCTTTCTCTCAATCTCTCTCTGTACGGACTTACAGCACGGACAGTAATGTCGGAGTACACGGTGCCGCCGCCTCCCGGGGCCGGTGCAGCAGCAGCGCTCGGAGCCGGCGGGATAAAGAAGGACGCGTTCGCGGACGCGGTGCAGCGCGCACGGCAGGTGAGAGCGAGCGGCCTGGAAAATACCTCAGAAAGACGTGTAGGTGCTAGGCTAGCTACCGGTGATGTTAGCTGGAATGCTAACGCAGTATCACGGTTACACCGAGAGCGGTATTTTTAATCAGATTATTTTTAGACGGATTCTCTCTAGCTGCATTGTTTTGCCTCGTGTGTGTGTGTGTGTGTGTGTGTGTGTGCGCTCCTCAGGCCTTCTCCTGCTCTCTGAGACCGGCATGGCGCTTTAACTGTGTGTGTGTGTGTGTGTGTGTGTGTGTAGCGCTTTCCGCATGTACATCATCCCATAAAACCCGCGCTTTTTTCTCTCTCCGTGTGACGCGCCGCGCCATTTTGTTAAAAACACCAGAATGAATAATAATATAAAGTTTCTCCCCATTGTCCGCGAGCGATGCTAAGCTAACTCGGCTAAGCTAGCTAGCAAGCATACCGTCGAGCGCGCGTCCACGACTAGCCCTGTGAGCTAAACTCTGACTGAACTCCACTGTGTGCTGCTGTGTTTACGGCTCCGTTATTTATTTATTTGTTTGTTTGCTTGCTTGTTTGTTTGTTTGTTTAAGTTTTAGGTCATCATTTCAGAAGTATGTCACAGCCAAACACGTCAAGACATGAAACTAATAATGAGTCAGGTTTGGCTGAATTTCCGATCAAATAAACCAGACTTGTGTATTAAGTGTATGAGGATCAGTTCAGTCAACAAACTCTCACTTTTTCTGTAAATAAACTCTGTATTGTGTTAAAGCCGCTTCTAGATGATCTAAATGCAGTTTAAAGTGAAACATGTCAGTAAAAGGGCAGGTTATTTACCTGTTTTGTTGTTGTCCGGTGTGTCCAGTCTCCTTTAACTTTAACCATGAAACACATCTGGAATCTAAAACTGAACCTGACTTTAAAACTAAACCCTGTGAGTTTAATTGTAGTGAACGAATTGGTCAGACTGTCCATCACACTTGTTTTTTTTTTTTTTGCATAAGATTGATCACAGGAAGAAATTCACTAGATCACACCTATACTATGTTACCAAAAGTTTTGGGACACCCCTCCAAAATCACTGAGTTCAGGGGTTGTGCTCGGCCCCTTAGTTCCAGTGAAAGGAACTCTTAATGCTTCAGCTTACCAAGACATTGTGGACAATTTCATGCTCTTTGTGGGAACAGTTTGGGGATGACCCCTTCCTGTTCCAACATGACTGCACACCAGTGACCAAAGCAAGCTCCATAAAGACATGGATGAGTGAGTTTGGTGTGGAGGAACTTGACTGGCCTGCACAGAGTCCTGACCTCAACCCCGTAGAACACCTTTGGGATGAATTAGAGCGGAGACTGCGAGCCAGACCTTCTCGTCCAACATCAGTGTCTTCCCATAAACACACTCCTAAACCTTGTGGAAAGCCTTCCCAGAATAGTCGAAGCTGTTATAGCTGCAAAGGGTGGGACAACTCCATATTACGTTCATGTTCATGTAAAGGCAGACGTCCCAGTTTTGGTCTCCAATGATTTGTAGGGGTGTTCCAAAACTTTTGGAAATATAGCGTGCATTTTAACGTTTTTTGATCTGGTGGTTTTAGAATAAGTAAAAAGTTCTTTCTCTGGAAATAAATATAGTTTGCGATGTCCTCTGAAGAAAAGTATTGAACTAGGGATTGGAATTTTACGTCATGGAGAAATAAAAGTCGAGCTGATTTTAGAGATGGATAACAAATCTACACACTCGCACAAATCACGTGTTGTGCCTTCAAATTTGTACGTCTTTCACGTGAGATTCTTAAATACAACTTTTTTTAAAATCCGATCCGTTCGATGTTCCTAAAAAAATACTGTTTCCACAAGTTTGTGTTCGCGGGCTGGGGAACCGTTCAACATTTTGCATCGATGTTCTACAGACACATCCAAGCGCTCGAGAGCACGTTGTCACTCACAAATAGTTGAATGTTAGTCTTAAAAAACAAGAGAAAACTGATTTGTGAATGAAACTCTGTAAGCCCCACCCCCTTTTTTCCCACCTCATTAATTTCTGTCCTAGTAAACGTGTTTTTTTTTTTTTTCTTTTCACGGCCCGGATTTTCACGCTCTGATGTTCGGCTTGGTTTTGTTGTCGCTCGTCCGATCACACACCGTAAAGGAATCATGATTTACTGGACTCTGATTGGTGGAGGAGTTTCATAAGAGTGACGCCAAATTCACTAGGTAGCTGCAGACGCAGTCGTGACGACGGGAGATTGTAAACAAAGTGTGATGCGTTGAATTGTGAGCAGAGAGAACGTCTCGCTGTGGTGAATCACGAAGAAGAGAAAAGAAGAGAGACTAATTCATCAGTGTCCATGGCTAGCTAATTAGCACACAAACACGGTGTCCATGGCTAGCTAATTATCATGCAAACGGCATGCAGGGAGAGCATGTCCTGTGTCGCTGCTCAGAGTTCGACAGAATGTAGTCACATTCTTCAGTAGCTTCCTCATGAAGAACGCGGCATGTGATTGATTAGCGACTTCAATAAAATCATCTTGTCCGTTGTGAGGAATAATCGTAACTTGTGCGGTGATGAAACGTTTAACATGAGCAAAATGTTTAATAGAGGTAAAAAAAAAAATCGTGTCGCAGCGGCTCTGTTGGGTTTCTGCGCAAGAGTAAAACAATTATTTAATAGAACGACAAGGACGTGTGAGATATAAATAAGTGTTGATGTTTAGAAGGTGGTTTAAAAGACCACACAGTTGTCCTGTTTCTTCTTCCTCATCGTCTCCTGATCTCCTGCGAGCGGTTTACTCTGAGAAAATGTCCGGTGCTGGACACTCGTGTTCTAACAGGACTGTGGTTATTTGTTTTAATTGTGTACTTCTCGTTACTGCAGTGATCTTCATTCTACTGTTTTTGCACAAACACCACAGAGGTAGCTTTTGATACTTCAGTACGACGTGAGAAGAGATTATAATAATGTTGAACATCGAATCCTCTGTGTTGTTTAATTTACTGGCAGAACAATGTGACCAGGTTCTTTAGGATCTGGAGGATTTATCCTGAAAATTTCAAATCTCTCACACACGACTCTAGTGGACTGTATGAAGTCCTGTAACGTAGCCGACTGACCCCGGAGTAACACATGCTTTCTGTGCAGTTGAGCAATTCAACGACTGTTTAGACAAATTAAACCTAAAAATAAAAAAGTTCAAATAAAAAACTAAACAATAAAAATAACGTAAGTATTGTAAATATAAAAAAGTAAAACATAAAAACGCAGCAGGAATGAAGAAAAAATGTAAACCTAAAAAGTAAACAAAAAAAGGCCATAGAAACAATGTAAATAACGTATAAATAAAAATAATGACGCAGCAGGAATAATGTAAATAATGTAAACATGCAAAAATAAATAAACAAAAAAATAAAATTAAGGCAGCAGAAATAGTGTAAATAACATGAAAATAAACAAAAATAGAAATAATGTAAAAGCAAAAAATAAACAAATTAAAAATGTAAAAATAAAAAATATAAATAACGCAGCAGGAATAAAGTAAATAATGTAAACATAAAAATGAACAAACAAAAAATATAAATAAGGCAGCAGAAATAATGCAAATAACGTAAAAATAAATAAAAATAAAAATGATGCAGTTGGGATAAAGTGTAAACATTAAAATAAATAAATGTAAGGCAGGAGAAATAATGTAAATAACGTAAAAGGTAAAAAAAAAAAAAAAAAAAAAATGATGCAGCAGGAATAACGTAAAAATATAAACAGCCAATCAAAAAATAAAAATAGCCCATCAGAAATGATATAAATAACGTGAAAAAATTAAATGAACAAACAGACAAAAACAAAGGAGGAGGAGCCGGAATAACGTAAAGATAAACCAGGGAGTGTGTTTTTTTTTTTATTTTATTTTTGTGTGGTCTTTGTTACTCCTGAAGTTCTAGAACTTTTTACCGTGTTTTTGATTAAATAAATGTTCAGTGGGGATGGAGGTGAGGGTCAGTGAAGGTGGAGGTGAGGTGAGGCTCGGTGGAGGTGAGGTGAGGCTCGGTGGAGGTGAGGTGAGGTGGAGGTGTGGGTCAGTTCATTGGTGTCAAAGTGAGTGTGTGTATGTCCTTAGATTGCAACTAAGATCGGTGAAGACGTCGCAGGTGGCCCTGTGAGCAATAACAGTGGCTCAGTGGAGATGGAGGTGAGGGTCAGTGGAGATGGAGGTGAGGGTCAGTGGAGTTGGAGGTGAGGGTCAGTGGAGGTGGAGATGGAGATGAGGGTCAGTGGAGATGGAGGTGAGGGTCAGTGGAGGTGGAGTTGGAGGTGAGGGTCAGTGGAGTTGGAGGTGAGGGTCAGTGGAGGTGGAGATGGAGATGAGGGTCAGTGGAGTTGGAGGTGAGGGTCAGTGGAGGTGGAGATGGAGATGAGGGTCAGTGGAGTGGAGGTGAGGGTCAGTGGAGGTGGAGTGGAGGTGAGGGTCAGTGGAGTTGGAGGTGAGGGTCAGTGGAGGTGGAGTGGAGTGAGGGTCAGTGGAGTTGGAGGTGAGGGTCAGTGGAGGTGGAGATGGAGATGAGGGTCAGTGGAGAGTGAGAGTGGAGTGAGGGGGTCAGTGGAGTATGGAGGTGAGGGTCGGTGGAGGTGGAGTTGGAGGTGAGGGTCGGTGGAGTTGGAGTTGGAGGTGAGGGTCGGTGGAGGTGGGAGTTGGAGGTGAGGGTCGGTGGAGGTGAGGGTCGTTGGAGGTGAGGGTTGTTGGAGGTGAGGGTCAGTGGAGATGGAGGTGAGGGTCAGTGGAGTTGGAGGTGAGGGTCAGTGGAGGTGGAGATGGAGATGAGGGTCAGTGGAGATGGAGGTGAGGGTCAGTGGAGGTGGAGTTGGAGGTGAGGGTCAGTGGAGTTGGAGGTGAGGGTCAGTGGAGGTGGAGATGGAGGTGAGGGTCAGTGGAGGTGGAGATGGAGATGAGGGTCAGTGGAGATGGAGGTGAGGGTCGGTGGAGGTGGAGTTGGAGGTGAGGGTCGGTGGAGGTGGAGTTGGAGGTGAGGGTCGGTGGAGGTGGAGTTGGAGGTGAGGTCGTGAGGTGAGGGTCGGTGGAGGTGGAGTTGGAGGTGAGGGTCGTTGGAGGTGAGGGTCGTTGGAGGTGAGGGTCGTTGGAGGTGAGGGTCGGTGGAGGTGAGGGTCGGTGGAGGTGAGGGTCGGTGGAGGTGAGGTCGTTGGAGGTGAGGGTCGGTGGAGGTCGGTGGTGAGGGTCGGTGGAGGTGGAGGTGAGGGTCGGTGGAGGTGGAGGTGAGGGTCGGTGGAGGTGAGTGAGGGTCGGTGGAGGTGGAGGTGAGGGTCGGTGGAGGTGAGGGTCGGTGGAGGTCGGTGGTGAGGGTCGGTGGAGCAGGAGGTCGGTGATGAGGGTCAATGGAGGTCGGTAGAGGTGAAGGTGTGGGTCAGTTCATTGGTGTCAAATGTGTGTGTGTGTGTCCTTAGATTGCAACTAAGATCGGTGAAGACGTCGCGGGTGGCCCTGTGAGCAGTAACAGTGGTTCAGAAGAGATGGAGATGGAGGTGAGGGTCAGTGGAGATGGAGGTGAGGGTCAGTGGAGATGGAGTTGGAGGTGAGGGTCAGTGGAGATGGAGATGGAGTTGGAGGTGAGGGTCAGTGGAGATGGAGGTGAGGGTCAGTGGAGATGGAGTTGGGGGTGAGGGTCAGTAGAGATGGAGTTGGGGGTGAGGGTCAGTAGAGATGGAGTTGGAGGTGAGGGTCGGTGGAGGTGAGGGTCAGTGGAGATGGAGTTGGAGGTGAGGGTCGGTGGAGGTGAGGGTCAGTGGAGGTGGAGGTGAGGGTCAGTGGAGGTGTGAGGGTCAGTGGAGGTCGGTGGAGGTGAAGGTGTGGGTCAGTTCATTGGTGTCAAAATCTGTGTGTGTGTGTCCTTAGATTGCAACTAAGATCGGTGAAGACGTCGCGGGTGGCCCTGTGAGCAGTAACAGTGGTTCAGAAGAGATGGAGATGGAGGTGAGGGTCAGTGGAGATGGCGATGAGGGTCAGTGGAGATGGAGATGAGGGTCAGTGGAGATGGAGGTGAGGGTCAGTGGAGATGGAGGTGAGGGTCAGTGGAGATGGAGGTGAGGGTCAGTGGAGATGGAGGTGAGGGTCAGTGGAGATGGAGATGGAGGTGAGGGTCAGTGGAGATGGAGATGGAGGTGAGGGTCAGTGGAGATGGAGATGGAGGTGAGGGTCGATGGAGATGGAGGTGAGGGTCAGTGGAGATGGAGATGGAGGTGAGGGTCAGTGGAGATGGAGATGGAGGTGAGGGTCAATGGAGATGGAGGTGAGGGTCAGTGGAGATGGAGATGGAGGTGAGGGTCAGTGGAGATGGAGATGGAGGTGAGGGTCAGTGGAGATGGAGGTGAGGGTCAGTGGAGATGGAGGTGAGGGTCAGTGGAGATGGCGGTGAGGGTCAGTGGAGATGGCGGTGAGGGTCAGTGGAGATGGCGATGAGGGTCAGTGGAGATGGAGATGAGGGTCAGTGGAGATGGAGATGGAGGTGAGGGTCGATGGAGATGGAGGTGAGGGTCGATGGAGATGGAGGTGAGGGTCGATGGAGATGGAGGTGAGGGTCAGTGGAGATGGAGATGGAGGTGAGGGTCAGTGGAGATGGAGATGGAGGTGAGGGTCAGTGGAGATGGAGATGGAGGTGAGGGTCAGTGGAGATGGAGGTGAGGGTCAGTGGAGATGGAGGTGAGGGTCAGTGGAGATGGCGGTGAGGGTCAGTGGAGATGGCGGTGAGGGTCAGTGGAGATGGCGATGAGGGTCAGTGGAGATGGAGATGGAGATGAGGGTCAGTGGAGATGGAGATGGAGGTGAGGGTCGATGGAGATGGAGGTGAGGGTCGATGGAGATGGAGGTGAGGGTCAATGGAGATGGAGGTGAGGGTCAATGGAGGTGAGGGTCAGTGGAGATGGAGTTGGAGGTGAGGTCGGTGGAGGTGTGAGGGTCGGTGGAGGTGTGAGGGTCAGTGGAGGTGTGAGGGTCAGTGGAGGTGTGAGGGTCGGTGGAGGTGTGAGGGTCGGTGGAGGTGTGAGGGTCAGTGGAGGTGTGAGGGTCAGTGGAGGTGTGAGGGTCAGTGGAGATGGAGGTGTGAGGGTCAGTGGAGGTGTGAGGGTCAGTGGAGATGGAGGTGTGAGGGTCAGTGGACGTGGAGGTGTGGGTCAGTTCATTGGTGTGAAAATGTGTGTGTGTGTGTATGTGTGTGTGTGTCTCTTTAGATTGCAGCTAAGATCGGTGGAGACGTTGCGGGTGGCCCTGTGAGCAATAACGGTGGTACAGAAGGGTATCCTTTTTCATCACAGAAACGATCGCTGGAGGATGGAGGTACACACACACCCACACACACACACCCCTGACTGTACTGTACTGTGTATGACGGTGTGTTTCCCTCTCAGATCAGCCAGACAGTAAGAGGATGGCGCCTCAGAGTGACAGGGACAACGCTACAGCACTGTGTGAGTGTTTATACACACACTCTCTGTCTCTTACACACACACACACACACACACACACACTATACTTACACTAATACTTTGTGGTGTACATTTTCATGTGACTGCACAACATTTTGATTGCTTAGTATCAATGGCTTAGAGTGTCGAACACACACACACACACACACACACACACACGCATGCATGCATATACAAATTATTTGGGAGACTAGATGGGGCTTCATAAAATATACCCTGTGGCAAACTCTCAGGATCCTGTGTGTTAGAGAGAGATAGATGTGTATGTAGACTAACAGGGGTGTGTGTGTGTGTGTGTGTGTGTGTGAAATAGTGTAAATAACATGAAAAGAAATGAAAAAAAAAAAAAAAAATAAAGCAGCAGAAATAATGTAAATAATGTAGTGTGTGTGTGTGTGTGTGAATCCACAGCTATCAGTGCTCAGCTGGCTGCTCTCTCTCAGCAGAGGTAAGACCACAGAATTGCTCCTAACACCTTTCTCACACACACACTCACTGTGTATGAAGCGCTCCGTACTGACTGTATTTCTCCTCCAGTGGACGTCCTTCTGCTCTGACGGAGGATTACAGAGTTCCAGACGGCATGGTGGGCCTCAGTGAGTGCACACACACACTCGCACATACACACACACACACACACACACACGCGCGCGCGCGCTTGTGTTCAGTGATGTGATGATCGGTTGTGCTCCGTCTCTCTGCTCAGTCATTGGTCGAGGAGGAGAGCAGATCAATAAGATCCAGCAGGAGTCGGGGTGTAAGGTTCAGATCGCACCAGGTCAGTTATCCTGTACTGTGCACACTTATCACACACTTCATCCATGTGTGTGTGAGTGTGCGTGTGTGTGTGTGTGAGAGCTTAGACATGCGCACGAGAGTAACAGCAGTGTGTGTGTGTTTGTTCAGACAGCGGCGGTTTACCCGACAGAAGCGTCTCTCTCACTGGAACACATGATGCCATACAGTAAGTGTAAAACCACACACACACTTCTCAACTTTTAGATCTTTTAGTTCATGCTAGCACGAGACAAGTCAGTTGTGTTATTACAGCTTCTCTCTCTGTGTGTCTCTCTCTCTCTCTCTCTCTCTCTCTCTCTCTCTCTCTCTCTCCTCACACACACTCTCATCTTCTCTCTCACTCACTCACTCTCTCTCTCACTGTCTCTCTCTCTCTCTCTCTCTCCCCCCACCCCCTTCTCTCCCCCTCTCTCTCTCTCTCTCTCTCTCTCTCTCTCTCTCTCTGTCTCTCTCTCTCACACACACACACACACGGCACACTGTCTCCTCTCTCTCTCTCTCTCTCTCTCTCTCTCCCCCTTTCTCCCTCCCTCTCTCCCCCTCCCTCCCCCCCCCCCCCCAGGAAGGCCAAGATGCTGTTAGATGACATTGTGTCCCGGGGGCGGGGCACACCGCCCACCTCCTTCCACGAGGCTAACGGTAGCGGTCACATGCAGGAGATGATCATCCCGGCGGGAAAAGCTGGCCTCATCATCGGCAAAGGAGGAGAAACCATCAAACAGCTCCAGGAGCGTGCTGGAGTCAAGATGATTTTAATACAGGATCCATCTCAGGGACCCAACATCGACAAACCCCTCCGTATCATTGGAGACCCCTACAAAGTGCAGGTGTGTGTGTGTGTGTGTGTGAACGAGAGAGAAAGTGTGTTTCTGGTTTTCTAGTGAGCAAAATTCCAACTTTGTACAAAACCAGGAAGTGGAGCTAGACCTTAATATCTCTCTGTCTGTCTCTCTCTCTCTTTCTCTCTCTGTCTGTGTTTTGTCTCTCTCTCTCTCTCTCTCTCTCTGTCTGTGTCTCTCTCTCTCTGTCTGTTTTTTGTCCTCTCTCTCTCTCTCTCTCTGTCTGTGTCTCTCTCTCCCCCTCTGTCTCTCTGACAGCAAGCGAGGGAGATGGTGCAAGAGATCCTACGTGAAAGGGATCAGTTTGGAGACAGGAACGAATACGGCTCCCGTATGGGAGGAGGGATAGAGGTGTGTGTGTGTGTGTGTTTTAAACAATCATGAAGCACAGATTTTAGGGCTGCATGATTAATCCATTTTCTAACCACGATTATGACTTTCAGAATTGTTCGAAGCTGCGATTACAAAAAGAAAACCTACTTTCATTATTCTGCGTGCTTAAGGGGTGTTTATTGTACGTTACGCGGGGGGTGGTGGTGGTGAATGAAGACTTTTAAGCTAACAGTCTGTGGGTGTGTCCTCATCAACAACCTGATTATCCGCTTGTGCGTGTCCGTTTCGTCATGTTAATTTCCGCGAACACGCTGCTAAGGAAACATCAGATTCTGGACCGTTTGCAGAGTGCTGCTGAGACGAATCAAAAATTTGAAGCAAAAAGTAATACTTCGTCTTGGGGGGAGTTATTTTGGATTCCCTCGTGATGACGTCATAGCGTGTAGGTCATGTCGAGCAGCTGTTTCTGCACCATCAAAGCAACTTGTTCAAAAATTCAGCCACAGAGTGCAATACGACCTGTGCAATACGAATAATTACAACTTCAAGGGAATAATCCACAATAATGATTTTTGTCATACTCGTGCAGCCCTGATAGGTTGATTAATAAAACGTCTGATGAAACGGTTGTGTTTTAAAGTTTTTATGCTAATTCATTATTTAATATCGGAAAAAACAAAGATTTTTAGTCATCCGTTTTGGGGAGAAGAAACCAGTAAAATCCTCAGTCATGTAGATTTCATGAGAATGTGTCCGTCTCGTTTTGCTGTAACGGATGATTTGCACCTCCGGCATGTTAATGATGATTAATGCCACCGTATGATTGGTCAGGTGCCTGTGCCGCGTCACTCCGTGGGCGTGGTGATCGGCCGGAACGGGGAGATGATCAAAAAGATCCAGAGCGATGCAGGAGTCAGGATACAGTTCAAACCAGGTGAAGCTTCTCTCTTCTCTAGTCCTCTTCTCCTAGGGCTTTGTGACGGCGCTGTGCATGATCATGACCGGGGGGGTGTGTGTGTGTGTGTGTGTGTGTGTGTGTGTAGATGATGGGAGTGGACCCGATAAGGTTGCTCACATCATGGGGCCTCCTGACCGCTGTGAGCACGCAGCCGGCATCATCAACGAGCTTCTACAGAGCATCCGTGTCCGAGAGGAGGGGGGAGGGGTGAGGAGAGCCTTCAAATCTCAACCTTTTACTACATTGTATAATAAAAATCTTTATATAGAAAAAGATGTTCAATAAAAAAATGAAAAACTAGTAATGTATACAACGAAGATGGACTTTTAAATAAGAGTTCTTAACTTTTAGAATTTTTAAATTAATTTTATCAGGATTATTTATTAAAAATAACAAAACATCTAAAACGATGAGAACATCCCATAATATCTGATATTCTCTCTCTGTCCCCCTTTTTTTCTCTCTCTCTCTCTCTCTCTGTCAGGGACCCCCTGGTCCTCCTGGGACAGGTATGCCTCCAGGTGGGCGTGGTAGGGGGCGTGGCCCAGGTAACTGGGGTCCCCCTGGTGGCGAGATGACCTTTTCTATCCCCGCCCACAAATGTGGTCTGGTGATTGGCCGAGGAGGCGAGAATGTGAAGTCCATCAACCAGCAGACGGGTGCCTTCGTGGAGATCTCGCGCCAGCCGCCGCCCAACGGTGACCCCAACTTCAAACTGTTCACCATTCGGGGAAACCCGCAGCAGATTGACCATGCCAAGCAGCTGATTGAGGACAAGATCGAGGTAGAAGTTCAAGCCAGCAGAACATGGACCTGCCTCTGAGGTTTATAAACACTGAGATAACTACACACTCTCTCTCTTTGTAGGGTCCTCTGTGTCCTGTAGGTCCTGGTCCTGGTGGTCCTGGTCCAGCCGGCCCGATGGGTCCTTACAACCCCAATCCATATCAGCCTGGACCTCCAGGAGCCCCACCACAGTCAGTAGATCTGCTCACACCTCTGATTTAATCTCTATTGAGTTAAACAGCGTGGAGTAATAGTGTGTGTTTGTGTGTGTGTGTGTGTAGTGGAGGTCCTCCAGGTGCCCATCAGTACCCCCCTCAGGGTTGGGGAAATGCCTACCAGCAGTGGCAGCCGCCTGCACCTCATGACCCCAGTGAGTTTCACTTCATCTCTCATCTCCTTCACTTGTCTGTTGAAGGATGTTGGTCAAGAGGGTGATACTGTGTGTGTGTGTGTGTGTTAGGTAAAGCTGCGGCGGATCACAGTGCCGCCTGGGCAGCGTATTACGCGCAGTATTATCAGCAGCCTGGTGGAGGCGCGATGCCCGGACAGACGCCCAGCGCACAGCCTGCTGCCCCCACCCCCACTGACCAAAACCCAGCGGCTCAGAACACGGGACAGCCGGACTACACCAAGGCCTGGGAGGAGTACTACAAGAAAATGGGTGAGAGTAAGAAAGCACACACACAATATCACAGTATCATCCTCTCGATCTTTGATCTTTTCTATAGAAGAAAAAAAAGCTAAAATGTGAATTTTAGTACGAAGTGTGTGTGTGTGTGTGTGTGGTTTTTTTTTAAATTTTATTTATTATGAGTGAATGACACGAGCAATGGCAGTAACGCGTGTGTGTGTGTGTGTGTGTGTAGCTCAGGCCGGTGGTGGCGCTGCTCCAGCAGCAGGTGGAGCTCCAGCAGCATCAGGAGCAGCAGGACAGACTGACTACAGCGCCGCCTGGGCCGAGTACTACAGACAACAAGCAGCTTATTACGGCCAGAACACACAGAACCCCGGACAGCCTGCAGCTACACAGCAGGGCCAACAGGTATACACACACACACACACACCTGTCTCAGTGCAGAGAAATGCCTGGCTTTAGTAACACTATCAGTGCGTTGCTAAATAAATAAACACTAACAGTGTAGCTGTAACTGCTAGCGTAACCACGGCGACCAGCCGTCGCCCTCTCATCACCACGACCTGCTCAGTTCCGTCTTCATGTGTTAGCTAAACGTTTTCTTTTGATCTCTTTCAGGCGCAGTAAACCTGACCACGCCCACGTCCTCCCTCGTGACTCCACCCCTTTCTCTTACCCCCTACTCCTTCCATCCTGGTCGTCGCTCGTCCTCCTGCAGCTGGCGACTGGACACGAACAAACATCCTTGTAAATGATTCGTCTCTTTCTCTTCCTTTTTTCTTCTCTCCCTACTGAAATGGACTAAATCCAAGCGTAGCTGACCGTTTGTTTGTTTTTCTTTTTTTTTACACACCTTCCCTCTTCATCACCGCTCCTCCTCCTCCTCATCCTCTAAATGTGATTTAAAAAATCCATCGCCAGGGAAACGAAAGGGAACGCTTGGGAATTCCTCATCAGCTAAACCCCGCCTCCCGCTTCCCACCTCCCTGAACGGACTCGCACTTCACTTTTTTTCCCTCTCTCTCTCTCTCTCTCTCTCTATAATTAAGGTGTTATTACTGCATCTAAAAACCATGTACAAAATTTTTTTTGTTTTTAGACTTTTTAATTTTGTTTTAAAAATAGAAATCAGTTGAGTTTGTAACATTCCCAGTGTTGTGTTTTTTTCCCCTATTTGGAGCTGTTTTTAAGTATTTTGTTTTTTCCCCTCAGTGCTGTGTGTGTGTGTGTGTGTGTGTGTGTGTGTGTGTGTGTGTGTGTGTGTGTGTGTGTGTGAGTGAGTGTCTGACTCCTCCCCCATCCTCCTTCCAGGTTCATGATGCTCTGATGATGATATTATTATTATTATTATTATACAGAGGTTATTATTATATATTAAACGCTTGGTTTTTTTTTTTATTTTTTACCGCTTGTTTTTAAAACCTTCACAATAAACAAACAAAAGAAAAATTAAGAAATTTATTTTTTTTTGTCTTCGTTCACTTTGCTACCGAGTCAGCAGGGTGTACAGAACATTTGTTTATAAGGTGGAATCGAGTCATAAAAATGTGATGTCCGGCGTTTGTTTTTCTTTCTGTAACGTTTCAATAAAATCCGAAAGCCGTGAGTGACCGTGCAGTGCCGTTTTTATCCTGCAGGGGGAGACACGGCGCTGCTGAGCACAGACTGATCTCTCACAGCAGAATAAATACAAATCCAGTGCATCTGTCACATGCAGGTGTGTGTGTGTGTGTGTGTGTATACATCTCTGTTTTTAAACTTTGTTCCTTTTTATTTAACCATGATGATCTGTGTCATATTTTTGGTTCTTATTGTTGATCATTTATTATGGTGTGTGTGTGTGTGTGTGTGTGTGGGGTGTGTGTGTGTGTGTGTGTGTATGGGGTGTGTGTGTGTGTGTGTGTGTATGGGGTGTGTGTATAGGGTGTGTGTATTTGGGGTGTGTATGGGGGCATATTTGTGTGTGTGTGTGTGTGTGGGGGGGGGGGCATATTTGTGTGGGGGGTGTGTGTATGGGGCATATTTGTGTGTGTGGGGGTGTGTGTGTGTGTGTATGGGGGCATATTTGTGTGTGTGGGGGTGTGTGTGGGGGTGTATGGGGGCATATTTGTGTGTGTGTGGGGGTGTGTGTATGGGGGCATATTTGTGTGTGTGGGGGTGTGTGTGTGTGTATGGGGGCATATTTGTGTGTGTGGGGGTGTGTGTGTGTGTGTGTATGGGGGCATATTTGTGTGTGTGGGGGTGTGTTTTGTGTGTGTGTATGGGGGCATATTTGTGTGTGGGGGGTGTGTGTATGGGGGCATATTTGTGTGTGGGGGGGGTGTGTATGGGGGCATATTTGGGGTGTGTGTGTATGGGGGCATATTTGTGTGGGGGAGGTGTGTGTGTATGGGGGAAATATTTGTGTGGGGGGAGGTGTGTGTGTATGGGGGCATATTTGTGTGGGGGAGGTGTGTGTGTATGGGGGCATATTTGTGTGGGGGAGGTGTGTGTGTATGGGGGGGGGTTTGTAGTTGGGGTGTGTGTGTGTGGGGGGGGTGTGGAACATGGAAACTTGCTCCATCTCTCCTAATTTAGTTACCTTGTAGTAAAAGTGGAGAGAAGGCCCGGCTCACCTTCACTGATCTGGATGGGTGTCCCAAAACTTCTGGCAACATAAGTGTAGGTACAGAGCGTTGAAAAGTCAGAACTTGATCTTCGGGCAGTTTTGTGTCAGTGTTATTTTTCTTCATTAGTTTACTACTAGGAAGCACTTTCTCAGCAGGACAAGCACGTTAAACCTCAGAGACGGATTCTGGTTCTGTTTCAAATTTTTATTCCAGTTTTTACAGCAGTGCTTTACGGGTCAGAATCAGAACAGTCTCACTTTTAAGAGTGTTAATAAAAAAAACACACACAGTCTTGTGTGCCATCTGGCATCAGAACAAAGAAGCTTCATGTTTTGAGTTTAAAGCTGTAGAAAATATTTACAAATCTGGAAATCAACACACACACACACACACACACACACACACACACACTGTTTACAAAAGGAACAGAAATCAGTGTTGAGTGAACAGCGTTATAGATGTATACGTGTGTGTGTGTGTGAGAGAGCGAGAGAAGGTGGTCGAGCGGCTTGATCTTCATATCCCTTCCCAGGCGTCTTCTCGCTGCTTGGCTGCTAGTCGTTTTTGTTCTGAAGTGAAGCAAAAGGTGTAAAACGTTACGTGTGTGTGTGAACATGTTAAGCAAGGAGAGAGTGAGTGAGTGTGTGAGAGAGACTGTATGTGAGAGAGAGTGTGTGTGTGTTACCCCTGGCTTGTCGTAGCTGGTTCCTCTCGGCCTCTCGTTCTTCTCGGCTCTGTGTGCTCTTCACCCCGAGAGCGCCGGTCACCAGGCGGCGAGCGAGAGCTGCACTGGTCTGAGGACGCTCTTTAGCTGGCAGGAGATAATCTACAACACCAGGCTGTGTGAGTGTTCACGCCCGAGAATACACACACAATACTGCAAAAACACACACAAATAAAAGCAGTGTGTGCATAAGCATTCACACACACCCTGAGAAGTACCTGAGGAGGCACGAGCTTTGGCTTTCGTGGCTGAGGAGGATTTGGAGAGAGGACGAACCTTCAGCATGGGGTGTTTGGTCCTCAGAGCATCTCGCGCTACACACACACACACACAGAGTAGAACATCATCTACAGCTCCTGAGACAGTCAGAGCTCCTGTGTTATAGGCGATTGTGGTATTTTTACTGTCTGTGTCTGAGGTTTGTGCGTCACAAAATTGCGTCATCATCCTACACCATCACAATGTCGTCATGTTGCACATTTAACCAAACCTGAGCATCTCACAGTGACACCTGCTGGCCAGATGCGGGTACAGCACTCAATTCTATTCAGTTTCATTTGTAGAGGTTCAAGAAGTTCAAGATGAATGTTCAAGATGAGGTGAGGAACAACTCCCTGAGAGGAACCAGACTCAGAAGGGAACCTCATCCTCATGACCCCAGAGAGTGGGATTATAAATGATTATAAACACCAGAGATGTGAACAACAGATGTGAATTATTCAAGACTTTTTGGCTTTGTGTGTTGGATTTTAGTTGTTTGTTTTTATCCCCTGTGTGTTATCCAGTGTTTATGTTCTGGACACACTGATTGTGAGTGGAAATGTTTTTAAAAACTGACCTGCTATGGGACTGGAGAAAAGACCGAGAGCGTGTGTGTCATCGATCCACTTTATATCAAAGCCTTTCTGCCTGGAACACACACACACACACACACATTAGTACGTGGTGTATTTAGGAGATGTGGACAGCAGGAAGGACTCAGCAAGAGTGTACACAGCATACTGATAGGAGCAGAAGGCTCGTATTAAATCCTCCATTTTAAACTCGGAGGGAAAGTCGTAGATCTCCACGATATGCGACAACTCGTCCTCTCGCAGCTCCACCTCCTCGTCCTCCGGCATCCAGTCATAGTAGTCGAACCGCGTCTCCTGAACGGACGCCTTGTTAAGCCCCGCCTTCTGAGAGACCTGAAACAGGAAGCGTGCTGAACGACATCACACCAGAACACACTGGAACTACACAAAGGCCCGTACAGGGTTCTACCTCCTCCAGAAGGTGTGGGTTGAGACATTCTCCATCATCGGTGAACAGAGAATCCCAGTTATCAGCTTCCTCCTGCTCCTCCTCCTCCGGGTTCTGCCCCGTTTCTGCCGTCTTTATCTCACTAGTGGTGTGGGTGGTGGTGCTTACATCCTCAGAAGAGATCCTCTGTTCTACGTTTTCCTTTTCTACGCCTTTCTCTTTTCTTGCGCCTCCCTTCGAGCTTGGCTCGTCTTCTCCGTTTGGAAACTCTTCGTCCGCGGTTTCCTTCTTATCTCCACTTTTGTCCTTCTTGTTCTTGGAGTTGTATTTCCGGGATTTATCAGTGTACCTGGGTCTGCCTTTGGGTTTCTTATCACCCTCCGATTGGGGCTTTTCTCTGGAATGGGGCTGGTTTCCACCTTGTCGTCCCTTGGGTACATAAATCGCCATGTCAGGCTTCTTACCACGTGATTGAGCTGAGGGTTTGGGTTCTGCCTTTGACTGGCTGCTTTCCTCCATCACCATACAGAACTTCTGGAAAAGAAATATGCATATCCGAATCAGAGCCTTAACTCATTATTTGCTAACAAATTAAACAAGTGAATGGTTTATAAATCAGCTTAACGGTTTAATATATAATAATATAATCACAATACACATATCAACCAGGCTAGCTACACGTGCTATCATTACTTAGCGATGTTTTTCATTTTCTCTCTGAAAAATCAAAACAAATCACGAAAACCTCTCCGAAATATTGCAAAGTTGTATCCTAAATTTTATTCTGCGTCAATTTTATTTGTTTAAGTTACACGGCGGCTTGTTTTTCGTGCACAAACCTTACAGCACACAAAGACGCCAAAATGTTGAAACCATAACCGGATGTTTTTAGTCGCCGCGTGATGACGTCGTCATTAAAGGACGCCGCGACTGCTTTTCATGGGATTTGTAGTTTTTTGGGTTTTTTTTTTTTAATTTCGCGTGACTAGCCGATCTACACGGGAAAATATATTAATATAGTTATCGGATAAAAAAACAAAAAAACAAAACTTGTTTAAAAACCGTATAATAAGTAGCACGAAGCTATATCCACATTTATCTGATGATTTATTTACTACCACAAGAGGCGAAAATGGTCAATTTGTGTGCTAGCAGCATAAAGCTACAGTGAAAACCGTAAAGTATATGACAGATTGAAGGCTATAAAGTAAACAAACAATATATCACAAGAAGTGGACTAATATACAGTACTGTATTCTAATAAAATATTATCCAGTGTTTTCAGGGGAAAGTTTGTATCTCATACATGCTCTAGTAATAGAAAAAGTTTTCATCTTTGCTCAGTAAACATTTTTGTCACAATGGTCTGATCGTGTTAGCATTTGAAATCAACAGAACTATGTTACAAATCTAAATTTACAAACCGTTTAAAGGTCTTTTTCACAAGACTTCAAATAAAGTAAACAAAAAAAAAAAACTCAAGGAAAATCAAGTTTTATCAAGTAGTAAACAATGCACATGTTGCACTGCTTTGCCATGTTGTTGAGTCATCAGGTGTGTTGATGTCAGAGGACTCTGTTCTGTTAAGCTGGACTGCAGAAGGAGTCACCAGATGACAGTCATGTCACTAACTGTATATTCCCTGAAGAATCCTAATCATCTAAAATGATCAGAACATGTTGCATGAAGCAGGATGATGTGACAATACTTACAGTATATAGAACTGAGAAGTGTTATAAGAAGAGAAAATAGCAGGTTATAATTTAGAATCTCTTGGCTTTGTGGTAGGAAACAGTAGTGATCAGTCTGAAACAGTAGTGATGAGTCTGAGACAGTAGTGATGAGTCTGAAACACTAGTGATCAGTCTGAAACAGTAGTGATCAGTCTGAAACAGTAGTGATGAGTCTGAAACACAAGTGATCAGTCTGAAACAGTAGTGATGAGTCTGAAACACAAGTGATCAGTCTGAAACAGTAGTGATGAGTCTGAAACACTAGTGATCAGTCTGAAACACTAGTGATCAGTCTGAAACAGTAGTGATCAGTCTGAAACAGTAGGGATCAGTCTGAAACAGTAGTGATGAGTCTGAGACAGTAGTGATGAGTCTGAAACACTAGTGATCAGTCTGAAACAGTAGTGATGAGTCTGAAACACGTGATGAGTCTGAAACACTAGTGATCAGTCTGAAACAGTAGTGATCAGTCTGAAACACTAGTGATCAGTCTGAAACACTAGTGATCAGTCTGAAACAGTAGTGATGAGTCTGAAACACTAGTGATCAGTCTGAAACAGTAGTGATGAGTCTGAAACACTAGTGATCAGTCTGAAACAGTAGTGATGAGTCTGAAACACTAGTGATCAGTCTGAAACAGTAGTGATGAGTCTGAAACAGTAGTGATGAGTCTGAAACACTAGTGATGAGTCTGAAACAGTAGTGATCAGTCTGAAGCACTAGTGATCAATCTGAGACAGTAGTGATCAATCTGAAACACTAGTGATCAGTCTGAAACAGTAGTGATCAGTCTGAAACACTAGTGATCAGTCTGAAACACTAGTGATCAGTCTGAAACAGTAGTGATCAGTCTGAAAGAGTAGTGATCAGTCTGAAACACTAGTGATCAGTCTGAAACAGTAGTGATCAGTCTGAAACAGTAGTGATCAGTCTGAAAGAGTAGTGATCAGTCTGAAACACTAGTGATCAGTGATCAGTATGAAACAGTAGTGATGAGTCTGAAACAGTAGTGATGAGTCTGAAACAGTAGTGATCAGTCTGAAACAGTAGTGATGAGTCTGAAACAGTAGTGATGAGTTTGAAACACTACTGATCAGTCTGAAACACTACTGATCAGTCTGAAACACTACTGATCAGTCTGAAACAGTAGTGATGAGTTTGAAAGACTAGTGATCAGTCTGAAACAGTAGTGATGAGTCTGAAACAGTAGTGATGAGTTTGAAACACTACTGATCAGTCTGAAACACTACTGATCAGTCTGAAACAGTAGTGATCAGTCTGAAACACTACTGATCAGTCTGAAACACTAGTGATCAGTCTGAAACAGTAGTGATGAGTCTGAAACAGTAGTGATCAGTCTGAAACACTAGTGATCAGTCTGAAACACTAGTGATCAGTCTGAAACAGTAGTGATGAGTCTGAAACAGTAGTGATCAGTCTGAAACAGTAGTGATCAGTCTGAAACAATAGTGATGAGTCTGAAACACTAGTGATCAGTCTGAAACAGTAGTGATGAGTCTGAAACAGTAGTGATGAGTCTGAAACAGTAGTGATGAGTCTGAAACAGTAGTGATCAGTCTGAAACACTAGTGATCAGCCTGAAACAGTAGTGATGAGTCTGAAACAGTAGTGATCAGTCTGAAACACTAGTGATCAGTCTGAAACACTAGTGATCAGTCTGAAACAGTAGTGATCAGTCTGAAACAGTAGTGATGAGTCTGAAACACAAGTGATCAGTCTGAAACAGTAGTGATGAGTCTGAAACACAAGTGATCAGTCTGAAACAGTAGTGATGAGTCTGAAACACTAGTGATCAGTCTGAAACACTAGTGATCAGTCTGAAACAGTAGTGATCAGTCTGAAACAGTAGGGATCAGTCTGAAACAGTAGTGATGAGTCTGAGACAGTAGTGATGAGTCTGAAACACTAGTGATCAGTCTGAAACAGTAGTGATGAGTCTGAAACACGTGATGAGTCTGAAACACTAGTGATCAGTCTGAAACAGTAGTGATCAGTCTGAAACACTAGTGATCAGTCTGAAACACTAGTGATCAGTCTGAAACAGTAGTGATGAGTCTGAAACACTAGTGATCAGTCTGAAACAGTAGTGATGAGTCTGAAACACTAGTGATCAGTCTGAAACAGTAGTGATGAGTCTGAAACACTAGTGATCAGTCTGAAACAGTAGTGATGAGTCTGAAACAGTAGTGATGAGTCTGAAACACTAGTGATGAGTCTGAAACAGTAGTGATCAGTCTGAAGCACTAGTGATCAATCTGAGACAGTAGTGATCAATCTGAAACACTAGTGATCAGTCTGAAACAGTAGTGATCAGTCTGAAACACTAGTGATCAGTCTGAAACAGTAGTGATCAGTCTGAAACAGTAGTGATCAGTCTGAAACAGTAGTGATGAGTCTGAAACACAAGTGATCAGTCTGAAACAGTAGTGATGAGTCTGAAACACAAGTGATCAGTCTGAAACAGTAGTGATGAGTCTGAAACACTAGTGATCAGTCTGAAACACTAGTGATCAGTCTGAAACAGTAGTGATCAGTCTGAAACAGTAGGGATCAGTCTGAAACAGTAGTGATGAGTCTGAGACAGTAGTGATGAGTCTGAAACACTAGTGATCAGTCTGAAACAGTAGTGATGAGTCTGAAACACGTGATGAGTCTGAAACAGTAGTGATGAGTTTGAAACACTACTGATCAGTCTGAAACACTACTGATCAGTCTGAAACACTACTGATCAGTCTGAAACAGTAGTGATGAGTTTGAAAGACTAGTGATCAGTCTGAAACAGTAGTGATGAGTCTGAAACAGTAGTGATGAGTTTGAAACACTACTGATCAGTCTGAAACACTACTGATCAGTCTGAAACAGTAGTGATGAGTCTGAAACACTACTGATCAGTCTGAAACACTAGTGATCAGTCTGAAACAGTAGTGATGAGTCTGAAACAGTAGTGATCAGTCTGAAACACTAGTGATCAGTCTGAAACACTAGTGATCAGTCTGAAACAGTAGTGATGAGTCTGAAACAGTAGTGATCAGTCTGAAACAGTAGTGATCAGTCTGAAACAATAGTGATGAGTCTGAAACACTAGTGATCAGTCTGAAACAGTAGTGATGAGTCTGAAACAGTAGTGATGAGTCTGAAACAGTAGTGATGAGTCTGAAACAGTAGTGATCAGTCTGAAACACTAGTGATCAGCCTGAAACAGTAGTGATGAGTCTGAAACAGTAGTGATCAGTCTGAAACACTAGTGATCAGTCTGAAACACTAGTGATCAGTCTGAAACAGTAGTGATCAGTCTGAAACAGTAGTGATGAGTCTGAAACACAAGTGATCAGTCTGAAACAGTAGTGATGAGTCTGAAACACAAGTGATCAGTCTGTGAAACACTATGATCAGTCTGAAACAGTAGTGATAGTTTGAAAATAGGATCAGTCTGAAACAGTAGTGATGAGTCTGAAACAGTAGTGATGAGTTTGAAACACTATGATCAGTCTGAAACATATGATAGTCTGAAACAGGTGATGAGTCTGAAACACTATGATCAGTCTGAAACATAGTGATCAGTCTGAAACATAGTGATAGTCTGAAACATAGTGATCAGTCTGAAACATAGTGATAGTCTGAAACACTAGTGATCAGTCTGAAACAGTAGTGATGAGTCTGAAACATAGTGATCAGTCTGAAACAGTAGTGATAGTCTGAAACAATAGTGATAGTCTGAAACATAGTGATAGTCTGAAACAGTAGTGATGAGTCTGAAACATAGTGATGAGTCTGAAACAGTAGTGATAGTCTGAAACATAGTGATCATCTGAAACATAGTGATCACCTGAAACATAGTGATAGTCTGAAACAGTAGTGATCAGTCTGAAACACTAGTGATCAGTCTGAAACATAGTGATCAGTCTGAAACAGTAGTGATCAGTCTGAAACAGTAGTGATGAGTCTGAAACACAAGTGATCAGTCTGAAACAGTAGTGATGAGTCTGAAACACAAGTGATCAGTCTGAAACAGTAGTGATGAGTCTGAAACACTAGTGATCAGTCTGAAACACTAGTGATCAGTCTGAAACAGTAGTGATCAGTCTGAAACAGTAGGGATCAGTCTGAAACAGTAGTGATGAGTCTGAGACAGTAGTGATGAGTCTGAAACACTAGTGATCAGTCTGAAACAGTAGTGATGAGTCTGAAACACGTGATGAGTCTGAAACAGTAGTGATGAGTCTGAAACAGTAGTGATCAGTCTGAAACACTAGTGATCAGCCTGAAACAGTAGTGATGAGTCTGAAACAGTAGTGATCAGTCTGAAACACTAGTGATCAGTCTGAAACACTAGTGATCAGTCTGAAACAGTAGTGATCAGTCTGAAACAGTAGTGATGAGTCTGAAACACAAGTGATCAGTCTGAAACAGTAGTGATGAGTCTGAAACAGTAGTGATGAGTCTGAAACACTAGTGATGAGTCTGAAACAGTAGTGATCAGTCTGAAGCACTAGTGATCAATCTGAGACAGTAGTGATCAATCTGAAACACTAGTGATCAGTCTGAAACAGTAGTGATCAGTCTGAAACACTACTGATCAGTCTGAAACACTAGTGATCAGTCTGAAACAGTAGTGATCAGTCTGAAAGAGTAGTGATCAGTCTGAAACACTAGTGATCAGTCTGAAACAGTAGTGATCAGTCTGAAACAGTAGTGATCAGTCTGAAACAGTAGTGATCAGTCTGAAAGAGTAGTGATCAGTCTGAAACACTAGTGATCAGTGATCAGTATGAAACAGTAGTGATGAGTCTGAAACAGTAGTGATGAGTCTGAAACAGTAGTGATCAGTCTGAAACAGTAGTGATGAGTCTGAAACAGTAGTGATGAGTTTGAAACACTACTGATCAGTCTGAAACACTACTGATCAGTCTGAAACACTACTGATCAGTCTGAAACAGTAGTGATGAGTTTGAAAGACTAGTGATCAGTCTGAAACAGTAGTGATGAGTCTGAAACAGTAGTGATGAGTTTGAAACACTACTGATCAGTCTGAAACACTACTGATCAGTCTGAAACAGTAGTGATGAGTCTGAAACACTACTGATCAGTCTGAAACACTAGTGATCAGTCTGAAACAGTAGTGATGAGTCTGAAACAGTAGTGATCAGTCTGAAACACTAGTGATCAGTCTGAAAAACTAGTGATCAGTCTGAAACAGTAGTGATGAGTCTGAAACAGTAGTGATCAGTCTGAAACAGTAGTGATCAGTCTGAAACAATAGTGATGAGTCTGAAACACTAGTGATCAGTCTGAAACAGTAGTGATGAGTCTGAAACAGTAGTGATGAGTCTGAAACAGTAGTGATGAGTCTGAAACAGTAGTGATCAGTCTGAAACACTAGTGATCAGCCTGAAACAGTAGTGATGAGTCTGAAACAGTAGTGATCAGTCTGAAACACTAGTGATCAGTCTGAAACAATAGTGATGAGTCTGAAACACTAGTGATCAGTCTGAAACAGTAGTGATGAGTCTGAAACAGTAGTGATGAGTCTGAAACACTAGTGATCAATCTGAAACAGTAGTGATGAGTCTGAAACAGTAGTGATCAGTCTGAAACACAAGTGATCAGTCTGAAATAGTAGTGATCAGTCTGAAACACTAGTGATCAGTCTGAAACACTAGTGATCAGTCTGAAACAGTAGTGATCAGTCTGAAAGAGTAGTGATGAGTGTGAAACAGTAGTGATCAGTCTGAAGCACTAGTGATCAGTCTGAAACACTAGTGATCAGTCTGAAACAGTAGTGATCAGTCTGAAACACTAGTGATCAGTCTGAAAGAGTAGTAATCAGTCTGAAACACTAGTGATCAGTCTGAAACACTAGTGATCAGTCTGAAACACTAGTGATCAGTCTGAAACAGTAGTGATCAGTTTTAAACAGTAGTGATCAGTCTGAAACAGTAGTGATGAGTCTGAAACAGTAGTGATCAGTCTGAAACACAAGTGATCAGTCTGAAACACTAGTGATCAGTCTGAAACAGTAGTGATCAGTCTGAAACAGTAGTGATCAGTCTGAAACACTAGTGATCAGTCTGAAACAGTAGTGATCAGTTTGAAACAGTAGTGATGAGTCTGAAACACTAGTGATCAGTCTGAAACAGTAGTGATGAGTCTGAAACAGTAGTGATCAGTCTGAAACACTAGTGATGAGTCTGAAACACTAGTGATCAGTCTGAAACAGTAGTGATGAGTCTGAAACACTAGTGATGAGTCTGAAACACTAGTGATCAGTCTGAAACAGTAGTGATCAGTCTGAAACAGTAGTGATCAGTCTGAAACACTAGTGATGAGTCTGAAACAGTAGTGATCAGTCTGAAACACTAGTGATCAGTGATTAGTCATCTGAAACAGTGGTGATCAGTGATAGGTGCTCAGGAACATCAGCTCAGTCAGGCTTAGATTTGATGGAGAGTTTTGAGTGAGATGAAATTCAGATCCAGAGCAAACCCAAAGAAGTGAAAGTAAAAACACATTTTGGATTAAAGGAGAACACTGTGTACATTTTTTGAAACAGAAAAGTCTTTATATACATATTAAAATGAAGACTAATCACAGACAAAGCAACAGATTGTTCAAGTTCTTTATTGTCGTATGCAGAGAAGCATGTGGCACTGTATCATATCTGAACTTCTGACTTTTCCTGTGTGTCTTTACCCTGGTGTTGTAATCACTAATCCGTGAGCTTCGGCTGTGTTTCTGTCTCACTTCTCGCTACACAACAGAGAAACACGCTCCATGTTTCAGAGTGCAGGTTGAAATGAAACCCTTCGACATATTTGCATAATCATGAGCCAGTTCTCTGGTTAGGGAATGGAAGCTCGTACGGAGGAGTAAGAGGGTTTGGCTAGTGGCAGTGTCAGGGCACGCTGAAGAGGTGGCGTCTTCCTGCTGAAGTTTAGCAATGTGACGAGCAAGAACACAGATGTGTATAAAGTGAGACGTGATGTGGCAGTGGAAGCTTTATGATGAGATGAGAGTATGAATGATCCTGTTCTACTCACATCTCGAATCCTGAGTTTCTCTAAACTGACCTGTCTGACTATCGCCATCCAGGTTCACTGCGGGGGTACGTGATGCGGTTTCAACGTGTGGAAGACCCAGAACTTTCTGGAAGCTCTAAACAAAGAATAGAATAAATAACACAGGTTCTAAACTACTGTAAATCCGTGCGATATTTTCCAGACGATAAGACGCTCCAGATTACTAATCCCTTCCTCTGAAGATCTGCTCGAGCTCTAATGATGAATTCTAACCTTTAAGGATTCCACTTCTGAGACACTTTTCATACACTATATTGCCAAAAGTTTTGGGACACCCCTCCAAAATCATTGAGTTCAGGTGTTGTTTTTCAGGGGTTGGGCTCGGCCCCTTAGTTCCAGTGAAAGGAACTCTTAATGCTTCAGCATACCAAGACATTTTGGACAATTTCATACTCCCAGCTTTGTGGGAACAGTTTGGGGATGACCCCTTCCTGTTCCAACATGACTGCACACCAGTGACCAAAGCAAGCTCCATAAAGAGATGGATGAGTGAGTTTGGTGTGGAGGAACTTGACTGGCCTGCACAGAGTCCTGACCTCAACCCCATAGAACACCTTTGGGATGAATTAGAGTGGAGACTGCGAGCCAGGCCTTCTCATCAAACATCAGTGCCTGACCTCACAAATGCGCTTCTAGAGGAACGGTCAAAAATTCCCATAAACACACTCCTAAACCTTGTGGAAAGCCTTCCCAGAAGAGTTGAAGCTGTTATAGCTGCAAAGGGCGGGACAACTCCATATTACATTCATGTGTATGTACAGGCAGACGTCCCAAAACTTTTGTCAATATAGTGTATTTCTATGTAAAACTTTACAACAGAAATAAAACAGCCTTCTTGAAATTGTTCTGATTAGAACCAAGTTATAATTCTAAAGGGTTCTCTTTATTTTGAAATAATAAAGTTCTATATAAATCCCTAGAACAAAAGGTTCCCTATTTTTCAAAAATACGTCTCAGTAGAACTTTTCCGTTAGGTCACCACCCTAAAGGCTCTGTGCTCTGGATTCGTCTGATGTTCTATGCAGAACCCAAACACAAAGGTTTCTCTGTCAGAACTCACGCCAGGAAACACCTTATTAGAAGATTATACCCTTTAACCAGCCTTCCAAAAGGTTTCTGGGAGACGATCTTTACAGGTTCTGCGTAAAGGAGGGTCTCACTTACAGAAACCTCATCTCCTCATCTCGTTCTAGAGCTGTGCAAATAAAAAAACTGCCAAAAGGAGCGACTTATACGCAGGAAAATACGATAAACAGCTTAGGCGTGAGATCAGATTTGGTTGTTTGTTACTTAATAATAAATATAGGCATGTCTACACGACTCTGTCCCGGATTGGTCCTGCGTCTGACTCTCAGCTGTCTGATCTCATCATCGAGTAGCTTCCGAGCCAACCGTCGTACATAAAAATCATCACACAAAGGAACAGTAAAAAAAAGGAAAAGTGCAAACATGGCTGACTCCTGACCCGCTGTGGAAGACTCTCTTCTGCTCTTCATCAGCTCTACAGGCTGCTACATAACAACACACACAGGTGCAACAGTGAAAATCATGCAAATGTGTGTGTGTGTGTGTGCGTGTGTAAATGTAGTCCATCTCTCTGAGATGTGTGGATCTCCAGCAATGAGAAGGTGATAGAGGGTGTGTCCTGAGAAGCTCATGTGCAGTGATTTGAGGAGGGCCTGTCTGCAGATCTAAGAATGGTGGGCGTGGCTTAAAGCTCATGTTAAATGGGCATGTCTGTCAGTAACACAATGACACGCCCCTCTGACATCATCATGACAAGCTTGTCACGGTATCTTACGTTCGTGGGATATCAGAAAACATTTCAAGTGGAATTTTTCTTTTAGAAATGTATAAATCCATCTCAGCATCAAGAATTTTTATCAAGTTATAACTTTTAAATCTCCAAAGAACTTTTGAGGTTCTTTACACATTACATTCATGTGCATGTAAAGGCAGACGTCCCAAAACCTTTGGCAATATAAGTGTACTTTAGTGACAGTGTTCTGTGGCAGTGATGTGAAAATAGCAGCTAGATGTTAAAATGGAGAACTTCTAAAGAATCTCCGGTTTGTTTCTCTCTAATGGAACCAGTGAAGGTCCTCCATAGAACCCTGACTATCAGTGATGATTACTATCCCCTTAGAAACTCTAACACTGGACACAGAAATGCAAATGGACCGTGTTGGTGATTGTGATGTTTGTGTCTCTTCTACTTGAAACCAGCGAATGTGTCCATTCACAGAGGAGGAAGGTGGAAGGCATAAGTGTGTGTGTGTGTGTGTGTGTGTGTGTGTGTTTCTGAAGATCATCATCGTCCACTGCTACTGGTGGTGCTGCTTCCTGAACTTGATCCACTGGAACCTCTGTCTTCATAGATACTGATCTCAATCTGACACACAAGAGTCAAGGCAAAATACACACACACACACACACACATCTACAGTGGTGTGAAAAAGTGTTGGCCCCCTTCCTGATTTCTTATTTTTTTGCATGTTTGTCACACTTTAATGTTTCAGATAATCAAACACATTTAAATATTAGTCAAAGATAACACAAGTAAACACATCATGCAGTTTTTAAATGAAGGTTTTTATTATTAAGGGAAAACAAAATCCAAAACTACATGGCCCTGTGTGAAAAAGTGTTTGCCCCCTAAGCCTAATAACTGGTTGGGCCACCCTTAGCAGCAACAACTGCAATCAAGCGTTTTGGATAACTTGCAATGAGTCTGTTACAGCGCTGTGGAGGAATTTTGGCCCACTCATCTTTGCAGAATTGTTGTAATTCAGCCACATTGGAGGGTTTTCGAGCATGAACCACCTTTTTAAGGTCATGCCACAGCATCTCAATGGGATTGAGGTCAGGACTTTGACTAGGCCACTCCAAAGTCTTCATTTTGTTTTTCTTCAGCCATTCAGAGGTGGACTTGCTGGTGTGTTTTGGATCATTGTCCTGCTGCAGAACCCAAGTTCACTTCATCTTGAGGTCACAAACAGATGGCCGGACATTCTCCTTCAGGATTTTTTGGTAGACAGCAGAATTCATGGTTCCATTTATCACAGCAAGTCTTCCAGGTCCTGAAGCAGCAGAACAGCCCCAGACCATCACACTACCACCACCATATTTTACTGTTGGTGTGATGTTCTTTTTCTGAAATGCGGTCTTACTTTTACGCCAGACGTAATGGGACACAGACCTTCCAAAAAGTTAGATTTTTGTCTCGTCAGTCCACAGAGTATTTTCCCAAAAGTCTTGGGGATCATCAAGATGTTTTCTGGCAAAACTGAGACGAGCCTTTATGTTCTTTTTGCTCAGCAGCGGTTTTCATCTTGGAACTCTGCCATGCAAACCATTTTTGCCCCGTCTCTTTATTATGGTGGAGTCATGAACACTCACCTTAACTGAGGCAAGTGAGGCCTGCAGTTCTTTGGATGTTGTTGTGGGGTCTTTTGTGACCTCCTGGATGAGTTGTCGCCGCGCTCTTGGGGTAATTTTGGTCGGTCGGCCGCTCCTGGGAAGGTTCTCTACTGTTCCATGTTTTCGCCATTTGTAGATAATGGCTCTCACTGTGGTTCGCGGCAGTCCCAAAGCTTTAGAAATGTCTTTATAACCTTTTCCAGACTGATAAATGGGTAGGTTTGTGACCTCAAGATAAAGTGAACTTGGGTTCTGCAGCAGGACAATGATCCAAAACACACCAGCAAGTCCACCTCTGAATGGCTGAAGAAAAACAAAATGAAGACTTTGGAGTGGCCGAGTCAAAGTCCTGACCTCAATCCCATTGAGATGCTGTGGCATGACCTTAAAAAGGTGGTTCACGCTCGAAAACCCTCCAATGTGGCTGAATTACAACAATTCTGCAAAGATGAGTGGGCCAAAATTCCTCCACAGCGCTGTAACAGACTCATTACAAGTTATGGAAAACACTTGATTGCAGTTGTTGCTGCTAAGGGTGGACCAACCAGTTATTAGGCTTAGGGGGCAAACACTTTTTCACACAGGGCCATGTAGTTTTGGGTTTTGTTTTCCCTTAATAATAAAAACCTTCATTTAAAAACTGCATGATGTGTTTACTTGTGTTATCTTTGACTAATATTTAAATGTGTTTGATTATCTGAAACATTAAAGTGTGACAAACATGCAAAAAAATAAGAAATCAGGAAGGGGGCCAACACTTTTTCACACCACTGTATATACAGTGAGGAAGGATACAACTCTCATGCCTCTCTCTATAGGGTCAGTAATGAGGAGGCCTCTGGGAGCGTAGATCTTCTCATTCTGCTCCTGAATGTACCGAGAGATCTTTTTCAGGACCTACACACACACACACACACACACAAGAAAAGAGTGTGTGTGTAAGAGAGAGAGAACAGAAGTTTTAACAGTGCTGAACAAACACACACTAACATGCACACACACATACACACAATCACACACACACTAACATGTGTGCACACACACCTTTTCATAGCGTGTCTCCATGCAGAGGAAGATGAGGTAGGCTGTGATACAGGCGAGACAGCCCTCGAGGTAGGCGTGGCCTCCGATCTTCTCCGCCTCCGCATAGTAAATATTCAGCGTCTTCACCGTGTCCTCAAACAGAGTCTTCTCAATCTGACCAATCACACACGAGCAAAGTCAACCAGCCAATCAGAACCATGCAGAATAACAGTTCTTTAACTCTCTCTCTCTGTCTCTCTATCTCTGTCTTTCTCTCACTCTATCTCTGTCTTTCTCCCACTATCTCTCTCTCTATAGGTCGCTTTCTATCTGTCTCTCTCTCTCTGTCTCTCTATCTCTGTCTTTCTCTCACTCTATCTCTGTCTTTCTCCCACTATCTCTCTCTCTATAGGTCGCTTTCTATCTGTCTCTCTCTATCTGTCTCTCAGCAGGAATTTTGTGTCTCTCTGTAACTATCACTTTATTGCTCTTGATTAATTCTTGTTACAGATATCAGTCATTATTTAATTCCAGTTATTTGTGTGTGAGTGTGTGTGTGTGTGTGTGTGTGTGTGTATGTGTGTGTTCAGCACTGTTTAAACTCTGGGGAATTTGAAACTCCTGAATACAGCAGCCTCAAAACAGCACAATCAAGCTTTCTATTCTCTTTGTCTCTCTCTCTCTCTCTCTCTTTCTCTGTGTGTGCGTGTGTGTGTGTGTGTGTGTGTGTGTGCGCGCGCATGTCTCACCCGGCTGTCCAGTTCGGAGGGGAATTTGGTCTGGAATTTGCAGACAGTTCCTTCAGAGTAATCTCTCTGGATAAACACTTTATTAGCCAGAGACGCACTGTGCCTCAGCTCCTGTAGGTTATGGAACTTTACACACACACACACACACACACACACACACACACACACACACACACACACACACACGGTCAGTTCACTGCATGCAGATTGCATTCATATTTTTTTGTTACGTTAGTTTCGCAGCTTTCACAGAGCTACACAGAGCAAACACACACACACACACACACACACACACACACACTATTATATCTAGTGCTACACCAGGCAGAAACCTGTCATCATTAGAACCCTGACACTATTTTCCCAGCCTCGATCCCTTTGCTGTTTCCATATCACCTTGTGGTTCTGTGTGTTGATGAGAGACGTGACGTCACGTGTGTCTCCTCAGCACCGGCTTTATTAATGATAATAATAAACACGGTCATCATCACCATCATCACCATCATAATCATCAGCCCTGAACCTTGATCTCTGGAGAGTCTGGTGTTGAAAGTGTATCTCTGACGCAACACGCTGCTCTTTACAGCTAGATGTGATTCCTCAACCCCGAGTCCCTGACCTCTGATTGACCTCTGAGTGCCGCAGTCTCACAGCCACGGCAACGTTCACGATGTCGAAGAGACATGATCTCCCTCGACACCTCACCTCATCCTTCACTGAGGACACGGCAGGACGTCCTGCATCTAGAAACGTCACGGTTACACACGTTATACACTAGACCAGAGGTTCTCAGAATCTACATTCAAAGGTCCAAATCTGAATTTTCATCAGTGTTAAAGGTCCAGAACAATTAGTTATTACATAACGTGGTTGAAGTGTGATTGGATAGCGGAATTTTCTTTCATTTCTCCGACATCTCCTGTCTCTCCTTCCCCTCTACGCTCCACTAAACACTCCTTAACTAGCTCTGCTTCAGAGAATGGCTTCTTGTTTTCGTCTAGATCCCAGGACACTCGGAATGATACTACTGTCTCTCTCTCTTTCTCTCTCTCTTTCTCTCACTCTCCATCTCTCTGCGTCTCTCTCCCTGCCTCTCTCTCTCTGTCTCTCTCTCTGTCTCCCTGTCTCTCTCTCTCTCCCTCTCTTTCTCTCACTCTCCATCTCTCTGCGTCTCTCTCCCTGCCTCTCTCTCTCTGTCTCCCTGTCTCTCTCTCCCTCTCTTTCTCTCACTCTCACTCTCCGTCTCTCTGCGTCTCTCTCCCTGCCTCTCTCTCTCTGTCTCCCTGTCTCTCTCTCTCTGTCTCTCTCTCTCCCTCTCTTTCTCTCACTCTCACTCTCCGTCTCTCTGCGTCTCTCTCCCTGTCTCTCTCTCTCTGTCTCTCTCTCTCTCTCTCTCTCCCTCTCTCTGTGTCGCTGTGTCAGAGCTCTCATAAGAAATGTTTTTGTTGATTCATACGGAGCTGTCGTAGTTTTGCTGTCCCTACCTCTGAGTTCTGTTGATTCAAAATGTCTGGGTTTTGTTTCATAGTGGTGTTTGTACAGTGACCGAGACGTGCAACACACGTAAACAAATCGGAAAACAAAATAAATCAGAAAACAAATAAACAAATCCAAAAACACAAGGACGAATCAGACAAAGCAGAAAGGTTCGGTATAGTTTGCGAATGGAATTCTTCCCTCTGATTGGACGAGACATCTGTCACTCAGGATATACAGGAAGTAGGAAATTGTGCATCTAACTTTTATTTCTTGTACATGTGGAGTTCTGCCTTCACTTTAAACCATTTTAAATCTTTTAAAGAAAATAAACATGTATGTTTATATTTATAAAAATGGAGTTCATCCAGCGCTACTTTAAGGAAGGACGTTCATACGGCGTGATTTTGGACACACTGATAGCGTATCATGGCGTAAAGATTAGTTTGCGATCTCTAAAAACACACCTGAAGAACGCAGGAATGTTCGGAAGACCAAACTATTCCAGATTAAAGGATGTAAAGAGCGCTATAAGAGCAGAGCTGCGTTCATACACACACCAATCCACTTTCTACTGCTGCAGCCTGCTGGACTTCCTGTATATCCTGAGTGACCGATGTCTCGTCCAATCAGAGGGAAGAGTTCCATTCACAAACTATACCTACCTTTTCCGCTTTGTCTGAACTGTCCTTGTGGTTTTGGATCTGTTATTTTGCTTTGCACTTCTCAGACACCGTACATTTGACATTTCCACTCTTCACAACTCCAACTGTCTCGTTACAAATCAAACAGAACGGCCTTGTGCTGGATCGGGGCAAAATAAACTCATATCTCTCCGTCCAATCATCACTGCAAACTCTATTTACTTCGTCAACTTTTCTTTTCTTGGAAACTGACATCCTCACTCATCCAAACACTCACTGCAGTGAACTGCCCAATTACCTCGCCCGATTGCCCCGCCCGATTGCCCCGCCCGATTATGTCAAACATCATACGCTCACTGAATGTCATGACAACAATGCCACGCAGGAAAACTTTTAATATCTTGCCTTCGCTTTCATTTCAGACCATCTCCAAAAAAGACATAAAAAAACTAAACATTTACAAGTTTAACATGCGTCTATCAAAGCAGGACATCCACACTTTTAATGTCGTACACACAATTACTGCTCTTGAAACACAAAATGGAGGTGGGTCCAGATTCAATTCCCTTCAGATTCAGACTTTGAGATGTGCTGCACTAGACATTAGCAAGACGGCCATTTCGGAGAACCAGTACGAGTTTTTAGCTCACTGACCGGCTTGGTATCATTTCAACGCTTAGGCTCCGCCTCCTGAAGCTCGAAATGTGGCAGACGTTTTGTGAAATTCACAGATTCACGGATCATTGAAGCTATAAATTTTATATAAATGAAACAATAATATTACAGGGTGATGATGTGTGAAAGACGATAAAGAAAGAAGACGTGGGTTAACTTCATGTTGCTCTCTTTAGGACAAAATCTAAAAAAGCTACGATAACAAAACAGAACGAACTCAGATTTAAAGATGCTGGATAAGACAATAATAGTAACAACAATAACACACAAACTACTGGATCTCTAAACACAGACCAGCTGGAAAGCAGTGGGCAGTGGTGTCCAAACTTTAGCAAAAATATTTGACACAAGATTTGACCCATAGCTCTGGTGGAAAACTAAAAAAAAAAAAACACTAAACATGGCTATACGAGTGACTTCGCTTGCATCAAAGAGGACATCATGTGCCTTTATTTATTTTCATCAAACCGGTTGTTCAAGAGCTCCAGAACTACATCATCATATAGGATAGATAAATTCAGACAGTACGAGTCGATAAGCGAGCCTCAGATTGTTAGTTAAATCTGGATGTGATTAACAGGAAGGAGGCTGCACTTCGGCTGCACTGGTGAAGGCTGATTTACTGCTCCACAGCTGCTCTGTGACTCCGCCGCATGCCGTGGGGGTCGAGTATGAAACCTGTCATGTGTGATGGATGTGAATGTTCCACTCTCTGTCTCTCTCTCTCTCTCTCTCTCTCCGAGTGTGTCGCAGCACTGCTAAACGCTCCAGCCTGTGGATACTAAACGCTTCATTAATAATGGATGCAGAGCTGCTGCCGTCGGCCAAATCCTGTCCAAAACCACAACCGATCGATAACGCACGAGGTGATACTGGTCTGAGGAGTCGTTTTATACCAGCACAACCCCCTACACACACACACACACACACACACACATAGCTCATCCTGAAGCTGTTATCATGGTGTCTTTTGATTTATTTCAGAAAGCTGCAGATCCTAAACAGCCAGCGTTCTTCCTCTTGTACTGATTCACCGTGCGGATATTACACGAGGCTTTCTGCTCTAAAGTGGCAAAAAAGACCAAAGTTCATCAGGGTTCCTCCACTGGTTCAGCAAAGAACTCGAGTTTAAACTCCAAACAACTGGACCAACTACAGCCCGAGATCCATCACCAAGATAATCTAACACTATAGATCCGTGAACATCTGGAGCGCTACCATTTTAATCAGATAATTCCATAAACATCTGGAGCTCCACCATTTTAATCAGATCATTTCATGAACATCAGGAGCGCCATCTTTTTGGTCAGAACATCTGGACATCTGGAGCTCCACCATTTTAATCAGATAATTCCATAAACATCTGGAGCTCCACCATTTTAATAAAATCATTCCATGAACCTCTGGAGCTCCATCATTTTGGTCAGAACATCTGGACATCTGGAGCTCCACCATTTTAATCAAATCATTTCATGAACATCTGGAGCGCCACCATTTTGGTCAGATCATCTGGACATCTGGAGCTCCACCATTTTAATCAGATCATTTCATGAACATCAGGAGCGCCATCTTTTTGGTCAGAACATCTGGACATCTGGAGCTCCACCATTTTAATCAGATAATTCCATAAACATCTGGAGCTCCACCATTTTAATAAAATCATTCCATGAACCTCTGGAGCTCCATCATTTTGGTCAGAACATCTGGACATCTGGAGCTCCACCATTTTAATCAAATCATTTCATGAACATCTGGAGCGCCACCATTTTGGTCAGATCATCTGGACATCTGGAGCTCCATCATTTTGGTCAGATCATCTGGACATCTGGAGCTCCATCATTTTAATCAGATCGTTTCATGAACATCTGGAGCTCCATCATTTTGGTCAGATCATCTGGACATCTGGAGCCATGTGTCTCAAACAGAAATACATTCACACAGAGGTTTAACCCCAGACATGAAGG
>JAUCMX010000025.1:16567983-16582983 GCA_033459395.1 Hemibagrus guttatus | reverse complement strand
ATCACAAGGTAAAGATGTACACTGTTCACCTGATAAAGGTACACACCCTGTACATCCTGTGTACATCCCAGACACACAAAAATACACGGTTTCCTTCCTGTCAGTGTGTAGTAACTGTGCTGCATCGTGGTGTTCAGTGCAGTGACCATCACCTCAGCAGGCCTAGACAATTAAAAACATATATATACCTATAAAAAAGAGATTAAAGGTGTCGCAGTAGTGATAGCTCCAGATATTTCTTTGGTACCTGCATGCGTTCATCTTTAAAGCTAATATTCATTAAATAATAATAATTAGTAGTACTTTTATGTTTCATCGCAGGTGAACTCCAGGTATAAAGATGTTATACTACCTCAGTAACACGGCAAGCTTGTGGCAGGTGGAGCAGCTAAACTTTGCTGTGTTTTGTGTGTTATATCAGTGCAGTAATCATGACTATTAGCTTCCTCTACTCCAGCTCAAGCACTGCTTGTGTTAATGTGAATATTTTCACTGCGGTTTGGATTAAAAACCTGAAAATGTATCATGCATTAAACCGCGCTGTTTTGAAGCAGCAGGCTAGCTCAGCTGTGTGACTAGACCTTGCAGCCATCCTGTGATTATTTCGCGCCGCAGAATAAAGCGATGTGTTGTCAGAGACACGGCTTTCTCTCCGCACGGAAACGCCACAGTATCGCTGCAGGCGTGAGGTGAAATCTGAGAGGAAAATAAACACCGAATCTTACCTCCGTCGCCATGTTGCCATGCAACCAAGCGCTAAATCGGGTTTAACAGGTCACGCGGGCGACAGATTGCGGCCAGAGGATGAACGGATGGGGGAGAGAGAGAGAGAGAGAGAGAGAGAGAGAGAGAGAGAGAGGCAGCATCTGGATGTGTTACAATCCGATCAGTGCTACATGCGGAGGCGCCTTCACCATCTAGCATACTTCTAAAGCACGTCAGTGATATATCCCACAATCCTTTGCGCTCTCTGACAGGATTATGAGCACAGCAGTCACTGCCTTGCTCCTAAATGATTCAGGTATGTGTCTGTGAGGGATAATGTGGAGCAAAGGCTCCTGATATCAGGACAAGGCGGAGGAGAAGAAAACTACCGTGAGATGTTTATCCATCCATTCATCAGTCCATCCATCCGTCCATCTGTACAAGCATCCATCCATCTGTCCTCCCATCCGTACATCCATCCATCTATCCATCCGCCCATACCTACATCTGTCCATCCATCCATCTGTACATCCACCCATCCCTCCGTCCACCCATACATCCATCCATCTATCTGTCTGTCCGTCCGTCCGTCCATACATCCATCTATCCGTCCGTCCATCTTCTGTAGTGTTTATCCCACAAGCAGCCTGAAGTTTGTCCAATGTGACTCAAAAAGCAAGGAACACTCTGGACGGGGTTCAAACCCATCACAAGATGCAAACACACACACACACACACACACACACACACACACACACACACACACTTTAAAGAGACCAATGAGCTTCAGCATATGTCTTTGGACTGAGGAAGAAAACTGGAGAACCCTGAGAAAACCCCTGAAGCACAGGGAGAGCATACAAACTCCTCACACACACACACACACACACACACACACACACACACACACACACAGAGCGAGACAAGAATCAAACCTCCAACCCTGGAGCTGTGAGGTAAACATGCTAATCACTAAACCACTGTGATGTTTGTTGCGTTCTAATATTGACATTTTGGAAGAAAGCATCCTCGCTCGCGCTACACGTTATTACACAGAAGTTTCTTAAAGAAACACACACCTGGCCAGGTGTCCTCTTTTATTTAAGTGGAAGGGATGAACTCGAGCTCCAGGCTGTGACAGAGTCAGCTTTAATACAGAAATCTTACAGTACAGAGATCATACAGTTAAAATATAGAAACATCTTACATTCAGTTGCCTCTTTTAAAAAAAAAGGATAAAATCAAGCATGATAAACGAGAAAACAGAACCCCAGTCCTCTCTCTCTCTCGCTTTAAACCCCTTTTCCACACGTCTGAATAAAACAGTGATATGAATGACGAGAAGAAGAAACCAGATCGGAAACATCACAGAGGAAGAGGAAACCGTTAGACGAAAGCCGTCTGACGAGCCGTCACCGTCAAGGGGAATCCTGATTGGCTCAGGAGCCGTGAGAACGAGCCGCTCGACAGCCAGCCCTGTGAGTGCTTGATTAAAATGACTAAAATGCTGATTTCTAAAAGAAGAGCGCAGAGGAAATGACTGCATTTCATTAGAATCCGTTCTTAAATCATCTCAAACAGCGAAAGAGAGAAGAAGAAAAAACAAACATCCAGATATTCTTGAGATAAAGCAGATTTATGTACATAAATAAATAAATAAAGAAATCTCTATCCGTCCAAATTGAACACCTTTTTCCGACAGAAGGGTGACGGAACCGTTCTCACCAAAGGAACAGAAGTGGGCGGGGTTATTTTTTCCGTTAGCAACAACAACAATAACTGTAAACCAGCCACTGATTAGCGGTGAGCCAATTAGCGTGTGTTTTCAGAGTATTTGATATTTGAACCGTTGGAGTTGAAACTCTGGGGAGGATATAAATTGAGCAGTGACAATCAGAATAAAGAACTGAAAACAACCAGGGCTTGTGCTTGTCCTAGCGTTAAAGTTTTAGCGTCTACAGAAAAGACAGGGTTTGAGAGTTCGGAGGGTTAAATACGTTCTCCAGGTCAGAAAAACTCACAATGTGGGTTATTACTATTATTATTAATATTTTCATGACATTTCAGAGCCTGACCGATTCCTGGACACGGTCTTGGAGAGGCGTCCAGTGGGGTTCTGGAACACAACGTCAGAAGGAGCTGCGGGTTCCAGAACCACGGAACTAAAGGAGCAGTTGATCCGTTTTCTTCAGAAGCGGACGTCAAAGGAAGACACGCAAGCGAGGAATCTAGAACACATTGCCATGGCGACCGATGAATCGGCTGACTATTTTTAAACACAGCGACAGATTTAGACGTGCACATTAGCATGAGGAGGAAGTCATGTGACCTGATAAAGGGGAAAAAAGAAAAAAAGAAAAGCTCCAGGAATATCAGGAATAGCTACAGCAGCTCCATCACCACATATCTGATATGATTTACGTCACAGACTGAGACGATTCATCGTCCGCCGCTCGGGCAGAAACAGAAACGCCGGAGAGGAAGCAAGGGGAAGGAGGGAGACATGAGGCAGGAAGCAGGATTCCCAGCTGCAGTGCAGCACGACTTTGAGACGAGAACCTGACGAGAACGCAGAGCTCCGCCCACACGGCCGGAATGTACTGGAATGGAGTATTATGGGATGGCTACTTCACACTTAGAAAGGTGTTGCACGGACCGCACACAAACACCGTCTCTCTCTGAGCCTCTGGAGCTGGAGACAGAGAGACAGAGAGAGAGAGAGAGAGAGAGAGAGAGAGAGAGAGAGAGAGAGAGAGAGAGAGAGAGAGGAAGAGAGGGAAAAAGGGGGTGAGGGAGAGAGAGAGGGGGAGAGAGGGGAGGGGGAGAGAGAGAGAGAGAGAGAGAGAGAAATAGAGGGGAAGAACGAAAGAGAGGGAAAGAGAGTGAGAGTGAGTGAGTGAGTGAGTGAGTGAGTGAGTGAGTGAGAGGGAGAGACAGTGAGAAAAGAGAGGGAGAGAGAGGGAGACAGAGGGGAAGAGAGAAAGGGGGGGTGAGGGAGAGAGAGAGGGGGAGAGAGGGGAAAGAGAGAGAGAGAAATAGAGGAGAAGAACGAAAGAGAGGGAAAGAGAGTGAGAGTGTGTGAGTGAGTGAGAGGGAGAGACAGTGAGAAAAGAGAGGGAGAGAGGGGGAAAAGAAAGAGAGAGAGAGAGAGAGAGAGAAATAGAGGGGAAGAACAAAAGAGAGGGAAAGAGAGTGAGAGTGTGTGAGTGAGTGAGTGAGAGGGGGAGACAGTGAGAAAAGAGGGGGAGAGAGAGGGGGAAAAGAAAGAGTGAGAGAAAGAGAGAGAGAGAGAGAGAGAGGGAGAGCGAGAGACAGTAGTGAGAGAAAGAGAGGGAGGGAGTGTGAGAGGGAGAGTGTGTGTGTGTGTGTGAGAGAGAGAGAGAGAGAGAGAGAGAGAGAGGAGAGAGAGAGAGAGAGAGAGAGAAAGAAAGAGAGCGAGGGAGAGAGGGAGATTGAGGTTGTCTGACATGTAATAGACTGAGAAAAGTATTAGAGCTACAGTAACAGTGATAATGTAGTGATGTGTGTGTACCTGTAGCTCCCATACTGGACTTGAATACTTTGTAGGAGCAGCAGCGAGAACACAAACTCACACCACAATTAGAGCAAGAACGCTGTAACACACACGCACACACACACACACACACACACACACAACAACCAGACCGTCATCAGTGCTACATCATCAACACTGCCATTACACTGAGGTTTAAGTGCTGAAGACGTACCCTCTTCTTTAACACAGAGAACGCTGCGGCACAGCTGGCACAGTTACCTACAGAGAGAGAGAGAGAGAGAGAGAGAGAGAGTGAGAGAGAAAGATTCAGAGTGATATATTTAACAAGGAGTTCATGTGTGATTAGATGGGAAAGAAGCGGGGAGGAAACGGAGTCAAGGAGCGAGGGATTAAATGAAAGAGAGAGATAGAGAGAGTAGATGAAGGAGGAGAGAGGGCATGACTGAGAGAATATGGTACTGATTAAATGAGTGAGTGAGTGAACGAGTGTGTGTGTGAGTGAGTGTGTGAACGAGTGACTGAGTGAACAAATGAATGACTGACTGGCTGAATGAGTGAGTAAACGAGTGAGTAAATGAGTGAGTGAGTGAGTGAGTGAAAAATGGAGTGAGTAACTGAACGAGTGAACAAGTGAGTAAGTGAAAAATGAATAACTGAGTAAACAAGTGAGTGAGTGTTTGAATGTCTCTGAGAACAAATGAGTGATTGAATAAGTCAGCGAGTGAAAGAGGGAATGAAGAAATGAGTGAGTGAGTGAGTGAACGAGTGAGTGACCAAGTGAGCCAGGTTCTGACCTGTGGGGTTGGTGGGAACACGCTTGCGGAGTTTCTCGGTGAGTTTCGACACACGGCTGCGTATCGGCTCATTCCTGCTCAACAAACCGTTATCAGACACGGAGTCGTAATCAGCTCCGCCCACCGCCACGTCCTCCTCATCCTACAGCCAAGAGAGAGAGAGAGAGAGAGAGAGAGAGAGATAGAATCATTACCATGTTTTCCGGACTACAAGACACTCCGGAATATAAGACACGCCCACTTTATCCTCACTCAGCTTATGCCAGTCGTGCCACTGCGTGAATTTAATCGCAGAATGATTTTTACGCATCAGGTTTGCAGCACTGTCTCTAAAGCAGCACTCCAGCACCCCCTGCTGGTGTGTTGTGTAGTTTAGCTGTTATGATGTATGTTAGTGTTAGAAGAGTGAAACTACTTTAACACACACACAAACACACACACACACACACACACACACAACAGTTACACCTTCAGCAGCACTGAAAGCGTGTGATACAGGAAGCATGTCTTATGTTCAGGAGGATTTCGGGGACATTCTCACGCGTTCACCCGCCATAATGCAGAGTCGTTACCACACCCACATCCGGCGTAGATCCCCACACAGGAGCCGAGTCAGGTTAGGAGTCCGTCAGTTAGTCTGGAGAAACCTGCACGCTGTCTTTATAGAGGAGGAAGATGATTAAAGTGATCGAGATGAGCGCAGAGGAGCTGTATGAGTGCATCATTAGCCACACCCTCAGACAAACACAGCGTGCAGGTTTCTCTCTCTGGCTGAGAGATCAGGAGAGGAGTTAAGTGTGTGTGTGTGTGTGTGTGACGTTAGATATGCCGCAGTCCGTTGTTAAAATTTTCTCATTGTGACCCATCCGAGTTCTGGTAATTACACCTCACAAGTAGGAACCAATCAGAGTGCTTGAGTGACTGTGAGTACCAGCCAATAAAGAGAGGAAAGATTTCAAAGAGGCGGGGTTAGAACACCCAGGGCGACAGAGTGGGCGGGGCACCTTATGAATAATTCGTCTCCACAGGGCTTTGGTCAGCCCATAGACTGCAGGCAACACCTACAGTCAAAAAAGGGGGAGGTTACACAGGGATATGCTCCACCCTCTTATCAGGGAAAAGTCTAGTGTGGTTTGAAATGTTGAATATTAAAGTATAAATAGAAAAAAATACATAAAAAGAAACATTGCAAGCTTTTTTCTTTGCAAGAGTCTACTCCATTCTGTGTACACATGCTAGTGTGCATGACAGTATTCACATGCAACACACACACACACACACACACACACACACACCATGTGCTTCATGCAACTCTCCAGGACTTCCTATCCGCAGAGGAAGTGACTCAATTCAGAACAGCTACTTACCAAAAAAGCCAGGTGGGATTCCTTTAAGGGCAAAGTAAAAAGGTGAGCTACTCCGACACACACACACACACACAGCTATGCTATTCTAGTTCCTTATTAAATTGATCAGCCATAAACACACACACATTCACGCTGTAATTCCTCCTCTGATACTACAGAGGGAGCCACTCACCTGCAGGACCAACTGATTCTCCTTTCGCAGCACAGACAGCAGAACAATCAGACAGAGTGAATTAGATGTGTGTGTTTGTGTGTGTGAGAGAGAGAGAGAGAGAGAGAAGTTACTCTACCTCTATGGCATCTCTAAACTCATCATCAGGCTCCGCCTCCTCGGCTTCCTCCACACTTCCTGGTGAAAGATCCTGCAGAGACACAATAACAGACTTCTGCTTGTAATCCATGTACACACACACACACCCCGCCTCCCTCTCTCCCTCTCCTCTTCCTCTCTCCCCATTTCCCTCTCTCTCTCTCAATCTCTTTCCCCGAGTTTTATTTTTCTCTCCATCTCTGACCTCCAGGCTGGTGGGGGTAGGGGTTCGGTCTGACAGGTGGCTCGGGTCTGGGTCTCTCTTTTCTGTCTCTCCTTCTGCAGGCTGGACTGGAGACGAGCGGAACAAGTCCTTCAGCTTCAACACAACTACACACACACACACACACAGTCAGCATAAACCAACATGGTAATTTAATAGCACAATCACTTTTTACACTGTAAAAGTGTGTGTGTGCGCGTGCTCTAACTGACCCCTGCAGAAGTCTTTGTTCCAGATAAAGAGGGTGCTGTTGATGAGAGACAGACTCCAGCCCATAGGAGCCATGTACATCAAACACACCATCATCAGGAGGAAGCCATAAAACCTGCACAGAGTCACAGGAACAGAGCCGCTGCTCTTTTTGCCCCTCATGTATACAGAATCACTCAGCAGTGTAGTGTAACAGTGTGTGTTACTCACGCAGAAGAGGCTGTGTGACTCTCCCAGTACAAGACCTTATACACAGACTCTGTGTACAAACACGCCTGAGTCAGGAACTCATCCAGCCGCTTTAATCTGCAACACACACACAAAACATCAGTAGCATCTTCTTCTTTCTGCTCAACACTAAACCTGTCCACTAACTTCCTGACCTCACTGAGATGGCTGCTCTCTGACAGTTTTAACCTCACCAAGATGGCTGCCCTTGGTCAGCTTGAACCTCACTAAGATGGCTACTTACAGGCCCTTAACCTCCATCATGGCTTCCTGGCGGCTCATGCGGACGGTCTGCAGCTCTCTGCTCTGCACTGCGTAGTGTCTCTTTTTCTCCACGGCCGTGTCACTGGCATCGCCCTGGCAACGGTCACCAAAGTAACCCAGCACAGCAGGGACAGAGACTGCCATCAGGAGAAGAGAAAACCAGATGGCTGGGGAGAATAAAACAAGACAAAGAGCAATATTTATACATCCTTCCAGTATGTTATGCATCTGTCAATCCTGGTGGAGGCGTGGCATTAATGTGTGTCAGTCACAAGAAAGAAGGCATGGCCTCAACGTCTGTCAGTCACAAGAAAGAAGGCGTGGCCTCAACGCCTGTCATTCACATGAAAGAAGGCGTGGCTACAGTGTCTGTCGTCACAGGAAAAGAGGCGGGGCTAACTATTTCTTACTCTTTTTCATTTCTCACCTTCACTCAGTGTGATGAAGAGGATGTTCAGTAGGATGCAACAGAAGAGAGAACACAAAGGCATTCTCCACCTACACACACACAAATAAAACCTTTAGCAGAAGTCATCCATGAGTCTGTTCACTATCCTAAAATACTCATTATTCACCCACCCTAGTAAGTAACGCAGCACCTCTACCACATCAGTAACCGGTTCCAGAAAGATGGCCATCCGCTTGTAGGAGACCACCATACTGAATAAGTCAAAGGTCACGGTTCGAGAGCCACTCAGGTCAGACGTGCTGTCCAGGGATGATGTGTCTTTACTGGGCATCCGGCTCGACTCTGTCCGCTCTCCTCCGGTGGGCGGAGCCTCCTGACTGCTCGCCTGCACCATCACAATCGCTCGCAGGTATCCGTTCAATCAGTGCTTGAGTGACTCTACATCAGGAGCGCGCACACACACACACACACACACACACACACACACACACACACACGATTTGCACCATAATCTGCTAAATTTAGACATAAACGTGTAGTCGTGTCACATGACGACTTCCTCAGCAAACCCTTAAGACTCGCATCATCACTTCTACCTTTCTGTAGGTCTGTGTATTAAGTTATGAATAAATTATGAATGTTTTAATTGTTTAAATCCTATAATAATAATAATAATAATAATAATAATAATAATAATAATAAATAAGTCCCTCGGTAGTCTTACAGTTCTCAAAGTATTCAGCTCCGCTTACTAGCTCAGCTCGCTAGCATCTTCGACATCGACTGTTCTGCGTTTATTTTACCTTCCCTCGTGTTTTTCACGCTTCACAGAGCAGTGTGCGAGATATTAGCACATCTACCGCCATCCAAAAGTCTCCGACGAGCTTCAAAATTTCTATCAAATGCACTTGAAAGCCAGAGTAAACAACGGTTCATTCCAAACTACTTCCGCGTAGCGCAGGCTGCCGTGTCGATCGCCGAGACCCGGATTAGCGCGTCAATCAGATCAGGTCACACAAACAAACAACGATCGCATCGATTTGACCTTGGATTAAAAACTTCCACCTTTTTTTCCCTCTTCGTTCAGCTGTTTTCGAGAATAAATGTTACATTGTTTGATCTAATTTGCAAAGTTCCTAGCATGTGCGGATTTAAAGGTGTATTAGTTTAAATTCTTCCTTTCTTACCAGTACAAATATAATGTGGGAAGGTGTTTAGAAATGATCTATTTAAATAATGTTGTGAGATTGTTGTATGGAAACCTGGTCATATGATGGTTTCCTCAGCTGATCAGTGACACTCACGGCATCACATGTTCCTTTTTTTTCTGTAGGTTTCAGTAATGAGTTATCTGCGTATGAATATAACAGTCATTAATCATTCCTGAGTTAATGCCATCATGAGATCATGACCGACTGACTAAAAACCAGCATGAGGCTTACACACACCACACTATCACCACCTAGAGGTCCTTCTTGACCTTCTGTCAACTCTTAAATATTAAAAAACTAAACATTCTATACACACAATTGCCCTGAAACTTTTCAAATATATTTATGGAGTTAGCTAATAGTTGTCAGTAATAAAAAAGTAAATTTGTTACAGTAACGTTTTATTTAGACAGGTTTTGCTTCTGTAAAATAAATCACGAATTAAATGACCACGTAAATCTGACGTAAAGTCGACGAACATTCAGCTCGAAGGGGGCGTGTCCAACTTTGTATATCATGCATATTCACGTCTCCTGATATTTCAAAACAAAGATGTAGAAATGTTTTGGATATTTTTTTAAAATACATTAAAACAGTTTATGTTTATTTCTACAGAATTTGTTATTTATATCAAATGATACTTTTATTTCAGTTTAATGACATGGTCAAGCGATTTCGCCATACTTTAAATAGTCCATTGCACAAAATGTTTACGGATTTAAAAAAAAAAAAAAAAAAGGATGTTATAAATGTTTCCGAAGTTCTTTCTCTGTGAAGCATGTCACTCCGTCGACTGCAGGAATGAAGATCAGCGCCAATGACGTCAATGAAAATTACACCTTTGTTCCCCACCCCTCATTTTTAGTACACTAACGCGCACGGTGAGCTGCGCTGTGATTGGTCAGAAATTGAACGAGGAGGCGGGTCTTAACGCCGTCCCACTTCGTTGATTGGGCAGCGCGGCGCTGAACGTAAGCGGAAGAGATGTAGAGTGAAAAAATAACACACACACACACAAAAAACCTGATCTGCTGACACAGGACCGAGAAACACTAAACACACACACACAGCCCGGGTTTAATCATTCCCAAACTCTGCAGTACAGAGGATTTAAAAAATCCAGGCGATTCCGGATGATACCGCTGGAGTTAAGAGGATAAAACCACCGCTCGGGGCACTAAACGGTTAGTGTTTACTTTTCTCCATTGCTAAACCTTCTTCTTTTTATTTTCTATATTCCAATTTATTTATTTTTTACATTAACATGTATTGTTATAGACGATGCAATCATGCAATTCAACCTTGCAATTAGTTACAGAAACGTGAAATGTCATGAAATAATTTGCCAAATGTTTTTTTATTGTTGTTTTCTTGTTAAACCAGGTGCATTACATTGGTCAACTGTCTCGCTTTTATTACGGTATCATTTAAACAACAATTATTAATAAATAAATAAAAAGTAAAGGTGGAGATTTTGGGAGCTCTAAATATAGCCAACGTGCCCCCGGTGCTAGCGTCATTGCAATAATACAGATATTTTTTTTTTTTTTCTCTGATTAATACTACATTAGTTACTCAGCGACGTATAATCTCTGCATCACTGTTTTCTTCTCGTGTACCTCGTGCTTTTTTTCGTTTCTCTCTCTCTCTCTCTCTCTCTCTCTCTCTCTCTCTCTCTTTGTCTCTTTGTCTCTCTCTCTCTCAGCGACTGCAGTCCACCGTGCGTCAGCGTGACGTCATCGCGCAGCGGCGTGAAAATTTGCAAAAATATGTGAAATTTATATTTATCATAAAAATAATAATAACAATATCTGTAGATTTTACTGTTTAGATATATTTATCGGAAGTTTATTAAAAAAAAAATTTAACGATTAAGTATTCCGCCGTGACGTCACCCTGTAGTTCCGCAACGGGTTTCTCTACAGGCGTTAGAAAGACAACAATAAATAAATAAATAAATAAATAAATAAATAAACAAACAAACACAGAAAGATGATGTGCTTTTACTGTATATATTTACCCTCCTGAGTCGGTATATGGATTATTTTAGAATGAGTTCATTCATGTTTCTTATAAGATCAGAGAGGAAAAAATTGAATAACTTCAAAAGAAATATGAATATAATTGATTTTTATTGATATATATTGAAATAATGATATATTACAGAATAATTTATTGTAGTTTTTATTCACGTTCTCCTGCTGTAGATTAAATCCACAGTCCACTGTTTCTCCGTCTAATCTCTGATCTCCATCTCAGTCATCATCGCTTCTGTGGTGAAAACACGAGTAATAATACGACTCTCACTATGACTTACGTCCTAAACTGCACAGTTTCAGTACTATTCGTCTGGTTTAGGACACAGCCCGGGATTTATTTGGGTTTAGTTCAGCTGTTAAAGTGAGAACTTGAGGTAAAGTTATTTGGCAACGTCCCCAAGGTTTCGGCATACTGGATATAATCTGAGATAAAGCAGACTTGCAGGAGTAAACAACCTGCTGTGGCTTTTATTTTCTATTTCAGTCAGGACGTGTGGTGTGCTTGTGTTTAAGCTTCTGCGCTGTTTTCAGGTCACTGAGTTTGTCGTGCTTTTAACGGCACTAACTTGCTTAATTCTGACACACTCCTGCTCATCATTCCGACACACCTCAGTTAACACAGGACGTGCAATTAGACACAGGCAACAAATTGGAGGGAATGAAACGAACACTGTCCTCTTTTAGAAACTCAGTGTTTTCTGGAAGGTAAAGAGGAAGATTCGGTCCGTATTTGAACCTTTTGCTGATTTGTTGGTGGTGTGTTTCCGGTAGCTGTAATACTCCAGGATTAAGGCTGTATTTATATGACTGTGTTTAGTGCTGAGATTAGATAACTGAAATCTGATTATGGAGTGATTACACAACAACGCTTTTTGTTTTTCTGTCCAAACCACCAGGAAGCTTGTACCATTATTGATTTGGGCAATGCTTTTATCCCAGAGTTTCGCTAGAAAGATCGAACACTAGCTTTAAACTCACGCCTCCTCCTAGCTGAAAATGTTTACTGAAATCCCGCCACTTTAACGCTTTGCCCCCTCAGAGCTGCAGATGGAGGAGGTCGGAGTCAGCGCTGCTGCAGCGCTGCCCGGAGCGCCGCAGCCCACCTTCTGTCGAACCTCCGCCTCCGAGCGCCGTATGCGCAAATCCGGCTCGGCCAACATCTTCCAAGGGGTGAACCTCCGGCAGCTCAGGCGCCTCTTCCACTCGGCCGGGGAACCGGATGCCGAGCAAAAAGCCAGACAGGTCTGGAGGAACCGGAGAAGAGCCGACGGAGACGAGGAGGACGGGGACGGAGATGAGGTTCCGGACGAGGAGGAGGAGGATGAAGGGCTAGCTCAGGCGCTGGTGGGGCTCCGGGTGAGGGCGAGGACACGTGGCGGGATCCGAGCAGAGACCGGCAGAGGGGTCCGGGCGTTCGGGCACAGCAGGTCAGAGACACGTGTTTGACAGACAGAGCAATACAATGTCACTGTTTGACCTCACACACACAAAAACACACAAACACACACACTTACAGTCGTGGGAAACTTCCACACTGTCTCCATAAAGTAAACACAAGCCAAGGCTTAATTATTTACTAGTGATGACGTTCTATGGATGATAATGTTACTATATATCATCGTTAGATGACGATAAATGTCACACTACACTTTTCTGAGATATCTCGTGTGTCATGAGATACTTTTATGAACATTTAACTTTTTTTTTTTAAATAAGTTACACACTTTGGAAGCAAATTTATGTATGTATGTATGCAATTTATTTATTTATTTATTGGATAAACGTCCCTCATTTTCAGGGAATTTATTAATTTTAATTCACATTAAGTAATCAAAGGGTTTATTTTCTTAAACACTCTCATACATGTCTTTTCACTGGCAGGTTGTTAGGAAGTCATACACCGTCATCAAGCTACAACATTTATTGTAGAAATGTCTACAAATGTCGTGCTGGTGGTGCTATTTTTGTCGTATTGTCCAGCAGCTGCTCCTGCGGCTCCTCTACCTTCTTCTTCTTATTATTATTATTTTTATATCTTTTGGTGCTTGGACTAAAAAAATCCTTGTTGGTTCCTGTGTGATTTTTTTTTTTTAATGTTGTCGAATCCTGTTTTATGCATGCTGATTTCCTGTTTCTGTTTCAGAGCGAACGAGCGGACAACATCCGAGATCCCGGCTGATGATGATGCCAAGTCACGTGACCCGGCGGAGGAGGAAGACACCCGGGCGACGTGGAGCCGGGACGAGAAAGATCCGGAACGCTACCTGCACCGAATACGACACTGAAGCCGCAGCTCGCCGAGCGCAAACTACACAAACGACACCATGATGTAGCGGCGACACTATAAACTCAACCCCAGCCACCACCAGGGAGCTAAAATGTGAACACTAGGATAGAGAGACACTACAGAGCTGCTGTTCACGTGTGTTTAGCGCAAAACTACATCACGCTGCTGCTGCGACTAATTACCGGAGGAACGTCACACGTTCCACACTACAATCCCAAAACCCTCACTGCATTACAATGTCACACACACGCTAACGTGACGTCACATAACAATCTACACTACAAAGCTGGAAGACAGAGTGAAAACGAATCCAGATCTAAATTCATCTAGAGGTTAAAATGCTGCTGAAACAACATGATGAGAAGAAAGAAATATCGTAGCAGAAACAGCACGGTTTCACCACTTCGGTGCTTGGACCCCTAACGACCCAGGAACGTCTACCTCCTTACGCCACATCCGCAAATTTTTTTTCTTAATCGGTTAAATTGTTTAAACAATTCATCTCGACACAAACAGGAGAAGGAAAAATAATCGATATTTCACTATCTGACTTCGATTTAGAATCTTCTAGAAGATTTTTTACCTCAGGAAATGTCAAATTAGGAAAGAAAAATGTTTTTCAGTTCCATATCATGCTATTACGATCATTATTATTAAAATAACGTGTGAAAATATTCTGTAGCAACACGCTATTATAATCTGGTCATGAATCTGCTCCGGTTCACTGAAGCGGCAGTTTAATTTTTTTCCCCAGCAGCACAATGTTCCCTCTAGAACTCGAAGAAACTTCCTGTTAAGGCTGTTTTGCAAATGAAAGTTAACGGTATTGCGATTAACACACTGCGCGGCGTACAGCTCTGATATCTGCACACGCCTCAGAGGTTCAGTTTAGAGATGCACTCTGTGAGAAGTGATGCTCGATTTGTTTGAAACAAACAAACAAAAAAAACAACAAAGCAACAAAAAACAACAAAGCAAACGTCATTACATCATTAAAGCGTCTCCGTGTGGACGCTAGGACCTGCGAGTACTTGAGTTTCACGTCGTCTTCTTCTGTAGCATGCTAGCAATATACGCTCCAGCGTCCAGTGATGGTGATTAATATGCATCGAAGAGCAAATGGCTCGTTCTTCCACATTACGGTGTTTTATCACTGAGGACAATCAATACACTCTGATGATGAGGAGGAAGAGTAGCATAGCGTAGAGAAATAATATTTAGCTTCACTAGGTTTTTTGCGCCACTGTGGACTGAACTCTAAACACATTAACGTCGCACTAATAGGACACCTAGCCAGCTGGATTCTCCAGGTTCTTCAGGTGGTTGATGGTTGCATTGGACCCCAGGAACAAGAACTCTTTCAGGATGCTAAATGGACCTACGTTTTTGTGCTGATGCCCAGTGTTTACGGTTTAACGAATCATCATTTTCACACC
>JAUCMX010000025.1:16560483-16562983 GCA_033459395.1 Hemibagrus guttatus | reverse complement strand
CGGTAGGCCAATCCTGTGGAAACGCTGCCCCACTTTCGGCACTTTCTCCAGAGCGAGTCGTTTCCCCCGAGACTTCACTCTGTCTATGGCACTGTAATTAAACGTCTCACTCGCTAAATACACCACCTGAGACACACACACACACACACACACACACACATCTTAGATGGAATGCAAATGCACACAACTGCACCACCTGAGACATGAGTGTGTTCTGCACACCGGTATATCTGCTACAGCTGCTGGTGTGTGTGTGTGTGTGTATATATATGTGCGCGTACGTGTGTGTGTGTGTGTGTGTGTGTGTGTGTGTATATGTGCACGTGTGTGCATGTTTGTGTGTATGTGTGTGCATGCGTTTGTGTGTGCATGCTTGTGTGTGTGCGTGCGTTTGTGTGCGTGCGTTTGTGTGAGCATACTCGTGTGTGCGTGCCTGTTTGTGTGTGTGCGTGTGTGTGCTTGTGTGTGTGTGTTGTATAGAGGTGCAAGGGACAGTTAGTAAAATGTCAGAATGAGTCTGTTAGATGTATAGAGAGATCAAAGAGACTTGGCAAAATGTCATTGTGTGTATGTGATTTGTGTGTGGTGTGTGTGTGTGTGTCTGCGCGATGTATGGGGCTGATGCTGATGCCATTTACAGGAAGTGAAAAAGCTGACGAAATAGAGAAACCATTTAAACCTCCAACCTACAAGGTCTGGTTCCATTTACCTTGCTCTGGTTTCACAACACACACACACACACACACACACACACACATCGCGTGTGTATTTGTGAAGCTAAATCAATCACGTGTATATTATATAAATATATATACACTGGCATGCGTGCGTGTGTGTGTGTGTATGTGTGTGTGTGTGTGTGTGTGTGTGTGTCTAACCCTGGTCCTTGGCACGATGTTGAGCTCCAGTTTCTGGTCCACCAGGCTAGCTCCAGCTTCAGACAGATAGCCCTGGTTGAGGACAAGGCAGTCTCGCCCGAAGCAGCAGGGGCAGCACAGCTTCTGCAGCCACTTGGTCCACTTGGGGTTCAGCTGACCGTAGGGTTCCTCATTCTTCGGCTTGAACACGCCGATGATCTTCTGCTCCACACACACACACGCACACACACACACACACACACACACACACAGATAGAATGCTTCAAAATATCTATTATAAATAATGTATGGACCATCACTGACCAACGGAAACATCATCTCAGCTCCTACTCAGGAACAGGAGACGGTCTCCTCGACCCTGAGGTCAGCAAGTGACGCCTGCTCAGAGCAGTCTCTATAAGCAAAATATTACCATACATCAACAAACAGCATCCATGTTTTTCCCCCACCACTCTGAGGCAGAAAACGAGATCCTCCAGAGCTCTGACTTCCTGCTTGTGAGGTCAGTCTGATGCCGCGTAAACTTCCTTTTGTATCGTCCAGAGGTTTCTTTTGAGTATCATATAGCCTGCAGTTTTTTATGTCCACGGCATGTTCTGATTGGACAGTAACTAGTTATGAATCCTTATTATTAGTGTGTGTGAAATCTCAGCTGATCTACACTACATGACCAAAAGTACGTACGCCTCTGACCATCAAAGAGGTTGAAGCACTCAAGAGACTCAGATGCTGTTCCAGCATGACCATGCTCCTTAGCTCCATGAAGACATGGTGTGGAGGTGAAGGTTGGAGAAGGTGGAAGATCTGGAGTATCCTGCGCAGAGCACCGACTCTGACTCAACACAACTGGGATGAACTGGAGTCAACATCCCAACATCAGAGTCTGATCTCACTAATGCTCCTGTAGCTGAATGATCACTAATCCCCACAGACACAATCCAACATCAGAGTCTGATCTCACTAATGCTCCTGTAGCTGAATGATCACTAATCCCCACAGACACAATCCAACATCAGAGTCTGATCTCACTAATGCCCCTGTAGCTGAATGATCCACTAATCCCCACAGACACAATCCAACATCAGAGTCTGATCTCACTAATGTTCCTGTAGCTGAATGATCCACTAATCCCCACAGACACAATCCAACATCAGAGTCTGATCTCACTAATGCTCCTGTAGCTGAATGATCCACTAATCCCCACAGACACAATCCAACATCAGAGTCTGATCTCACTAATGTTCCTGTAGCTGAATGATCACTAATCCCCACAGACACAATCCAACATCAGAGTCTGATCTCACTAATGCTCCTGTAGCTGAATGATCCACTAATCCCCACAGACACAATCCAACATCAGAGTCTGATCTCACTAATGTTCCTGTAGCTGAATGATCCACTAATCCCCACAGACACAATCCAACATCAGAGTCTGATCTCACTAATGCTCCTGTAGCTGAATGATCCACTAATCCCCACAGACACAATCCAACATCAGAGTCTGATCTCACTAATGTTCCTGTAGCTGAATGATCACTAATCCCCACAGACACAATCCAACATCAGAGTCTGATCTCACTAATGCTCCTGTAGCCGAATGATCCACTAATCCCCACAGACAC
>JAUCMX010000025.1:16547983-16555483 GCA_033459395.1 Hemibagrus guttatus | reverse complement strand
CCTCACCCCGTGCGAGTCTTTGACGAAGTAGCTCCCGCTGGAGCCCTGATAGATCCGCTCGGGGTAGATCCCCTCCTCGATGGCTCTCTCCGCCTTGCGGATGATCTCCCTGAACTCTGGATCCTCCGGGAACTCGTTTCTAAGCGGGTCCCGCGGAGATCCGCCCCGGTCCCGGTCTCGGTCCAGGAGCGGCTGCCTCTCCCGGCTGCGCCCGGGACTCCCCGCCGGGACGCGTATTACCGTGCCCGGCGCGCCGCTAAATCCGCCCCGGGGACTCGCCGGCTCGGTGGGAAAAGCACCGAAATCGGCGGAGTCGCGCAGAGGAGACACGAGCGGACTCGTTTCATCCATGGCGGAGAATTAGAAGAGACGGAGGAAGGAAAGGGAAAAGTCTGCGCGCGGTTACGTGATGCGGCTCCGTGGAGAAAAAGCTCCTCAAACTAAACAAGTCTCCTGACCATCAGCTTCCGGGTGGAGGCGCGGCCTGGAGGGCGAGCGACACGCGTCTCAGCCAATCAGCGTGCGCGCACGGGCGACTGTTTCCGGAAGTGCGTCGTCATTGGCTAGAAAGGAGCCGCCCACTGTCAGGCACGTGACAAAACACGACACCGTAACAGCCTTCATGAATCAACACTTTGTTTTTAATCTTTATTTTTTAACTCTCTTATTATATATTTCAGTCACCTTTCAGCACAAATGAAATCAAAATATATTTTATATTATTCTTGCATTATTAACATGTGTTTAATTCTTATATTTAAATAATAAAATAATAATAACTCTTAGTTATTCCTTGTTAATTAATTAATTTATTTTGTTCTCTGTGTGATTCACACACTGACACTCCTGCACACTCCTGGACACACAAACATGATGCTGCTTAATCTTCATCCACATCACGTTAAGGTCATCGCTCCGGTACCGAGATCATGACGTCATCGCGTGCAAAGGTTTGTGCACCCCGGTCACATTTTTCTTTGCGCTTCTGAATGAAAACAGAAAGCCCACAGCGACCTCTGCAGGGAAACCAAGCAAACTGCGATATACTGCAGGTATGATCTACACCGGACCTGGTGACCTGGATTAAAGCCAATTAAAATCCTCCTGAATAATCCCCACTAGTGAAGGATTCTGGGAAATGGCTGCATATAAAGGTTTTATCATCTGCCGTCAAATAACCTGTAGCAGTGTGTTAACCTCTGAGGAAATGTGTCAAGCGTGTGAGTGTGCCACAGCATGTAAGGTTTCTGTGGAGTTTGGTGTGCTCTCTCCGACTCCATGTGAAGTTTCTTCTACCTCCAAAGCACACGCAGGTGGACGTCAAGGTCTGAGTTGGCCCTGGGCGTGAATGCGTGACACAATTATCTCATTTATACCACTGAGCAGCTGAGGATTACCTTAAAATCCTGGAAGTTTGAGCAGTGCTGGGATTCCAACCTGGGACAGGGCTTCACACTCAGCGTTCCTGAGATTCACTCCGGATTCAGAGTCTGATCTCTGAGAAAGAGATCAATAAAAGGGAGTGAGAGAGAACAAACAAATAAAACAAATCCACAAACAAACAAACAAAAACAAATCCACAAGCAAACAAATCCACAAACAAACAAATCCACAAGCAAACAAACCCACAAACAAATCCACAAACAAACAAATCCACAAGCAAGCAAATCCACAGACAAACAAAAAGTAAACAAATCTACAAACAAACAAATCCACAGGCAAATCCACAAGCAAACAAATCCACAAACAAATCTACAAACAAACAAATCCACAAACAAATCCACAAGCAAACAAATACACAAACAAACAAATACACAAACAAACAAATACACAAGCACACAAATACACAAGCAAGCAAATGCACACACACAGAAATCCACAAACAAACAAATACACAAACAAATACACAAGCACACAAATCCACAAACAAACAAATACACGAACAAGCAAATGCACACACACACACACACACACACACACACACACACAGAAATCCACAAACAAACAAGTCCACAAACAAACAAATCCACAAACAAACAAATCCACAAACAAATCCACAAACAAACAAATCCACAAACACACAAATCCACAAACAAACAAATCCACAAGCACACAAATCCACAAACAAACAAATCCACAAACAAATACACAAGCACACAAATCCACAAACAAACAAATACACAAACAAGCAAATGCACACACACACAGAAATCCACAAACAAACAAATCCACAAGCAAACAAATACACAAACAAACAAATCCACAAACAAATACACAAGCACACAAATACACAAACAAATCCACAAGCACACAAATCCACAAACAAACAAATCCACAAACAAGCAAATGCACAGACACACACAGAAATCCACAAACAAACAAATCCACAAACAAACAAATACACAAACAAATCCACAAACAAATACACAAGCACACAAATCCACAAACAAACAAATACACAAACAAGCAAATGCACACACACACAGAAATCCACAAACAAACAAATCCACAAGCAAACAAATACACAAACAAACAAATCCACAAACAAATACACAAGCACACAAATACACAAACAAATCCACAAGCACACAAATCCACAAACAAACAAATCCACAAACAAGCAAATGCACAGACACACACAGAAATCCACAAACAAACAAATCCACAAACAAACAAATACACAAACAAATCCACAAACAAATACACAAGCACACAAATCCACAAACAAACAAATCCACAAACAAACAAATGCACACACACACAGAAATCCACAAACAAACAAATCCACAAACAAATACACAAGCACACAAATCCACAAACAAGCAAATGCACACACACACAGAAATCCACAAACAAAAAAATCCACAAACAAACAAATACACAAACAAACAAATAAATCCACAAACAAATCCACAAACAACAAATCCACAAACAAATCCACAAGCACACAAATGCACACACACACACACACACGCACAGAAATCCACAAACAAACAAGTCCACAAACAAACAAATACACAAGCACACAAATCCACAAACAAACAAATCCACAAACAAATACACAAGCACACAAATCCACAAACAAACAAATCCACAAATACACAAGCACACAAATCACAAACAAACAAATCCACAAACAAATCCACAAGCACACAAATCCACAAACAAACAAATACACAAACAAATCCACAAGCACACAAATCCACAAACAAACAAATCCACAAACAAATCCACAAGCAAACAAATCCACAAACAAAGAAATCCACAAGCAAACAAATCCACAAACAAACAAATCCACAAGTAAACAAATCCACAAGCAAGCAAATCCCCAGACAAACAAAAAGTAAACAAATCTACAAACAAACAAATCCACAGGCAAATACACAAGTAAACAAATCCACAAACAAGCAAATCCACAAACAAACAAATCCACAAGCAAACAAATCCACAAACAAATACACAAGCACACAAATCCACAAACAAATCCACAACCAAACAAATCCACAAACAAATCCACAAGCACACAAATCCACAAACAAGCAAATGCACACACACACACACACACACAGAAATCCACAAACAAACAAGTCCACAAGCAAACAAATACACAAACAAACAAATACACAAACAAATACACAAACAAACAAATACACAAACAAACAAATGCACACACACACACAGAAATCCACAAACAAACAAGTCCACAAACAAACAAATACACAAGCACACAAATACACAAACAAATCCACAAACAAACAAATCCACAAACAAATACACACGCACACAAAACCACAAACAAATACACAAACAAATACACAAGCACACAAATCCACAAACAAACAAATCCACAAACAAATACACAAGCACACAAATCCACAAACAAATACACAAGCACACAAATCCACAAACACACAAATCCACAAACAAATCCACAAGCAAACAAATCCACAAACACACAAGCAAACAAATCCACAAACAAACAAATCCACAAACAAGCAAATGCACACACACACACACACAGAAATCCACAAACAAATACACAAACAAATACACAAACAAATCCACAAACAAACAAATCCACAAACAAACAAATCCACAAACAAATACACAAGCACACAAATCCAAAACAAACACAAACAAACAAATCCACAAACAAACAAATCCACAAGCAAACACACAAGCACACAAATCCACAAACAAACAAATCCACAAACAAGCAAATGCACACACACACACACACAAATCCACAAACAAATACACAAACAAATACACAAGCACACAAATCCACAAACAAATCCACAAACAAACAAATACACAAATACACAAACAAACAAATCCACAAACAAGCAAATGCACACACACACACACAGAAATCCACAAACAAATCCACAAACAAACAAATCCACAAACAAATCCACAAACAAACAAATCCACAAACAAATCCACAAACAAACAAATCCACAAACAAATACACAAGCACACAAATCCACAAACAAGCAAATGCACACACACACACAGAAATCCACAAACAAACAAGTCCACAAACAAACAAATACACAAGCACACAAATCCACAAACAAATCCACAAACAAACAAATCCACAAACAAATACACACGCACACAAAACCACAAACAAATACACAAACAAATACACAAGCACACAAATCCACAAACAAACAAATCCACAAACAAATACACAAGCACACAAATCCACAAACAAATACACAAGCACACAAATCCACAAACACACAAGCACACAAATCCACAAACAAATCCACAAGCAAACAAATCCAGAAACAAACACACAAGCACACAAATCCACAAACAAACAAATCCACAAACAAGCAAATGCACACACACACACACACACAGAAATCCACAAACAAATACACAAGCACACAAATCCACAAACAAACAAATCCACAAACAAACAAATCCACAAACAAACAAATCCACAAACAAATCCACAAGCACACAAATCCACAAACACACAAGCACACAAATCCACAAACAAACACAAACAAACAAATCCACAAACAAACAAATCCACAAGCAAACAAATCCACAAGCAAACACACAAGCACACAAATCCACAAACAAACAAATCCACAAACAAGCAAATGCACACACACACACACACACACACACAAATCCACAAACAAATACACAAACAAATACACAAGCACACAAATCCACAAACAAATCCACAAACAAACAAATACACAAATACACAAACAAACAAATCCACAAACAAGCAAATGCACACACACACACACAGAAATCCACAAACAAATCCACAAACAAATCCACAAACAAACAAATCCACAAACAAATCCACAAACAAACAAATCCACAAACAAATCCACAAACAAACAAATCCAAAAACAAATACACAAGCACACAAATCCACAAACAAGCAAATGCACACACACACACACAGAAATCCACAAACAAACAAATCCACAAACAAATACACAAGCACACAAATCCACAAGCACACAAGCACACAAATCACAAACAAACAAATACACAAACAAATCCACAAACAAACAAATACACAAACAAATACACAAACACACAAATCCACAAACAAACAAATCCACAAACAAACAAATCCACAAACAAATCCACAAGCACACAAATCCACAAACAAACACACAAACAAATCCACAAGCACACAAATCCACAAACAAACAAATCCACAAACAAATCCACAAACAAATCCACAAGCAAACAAATCCACAAACAAACAAATCCACAAGCAAACAAATCCACAAACAAACAAATCCACAAGTAAACAAATCCACAAGCAAGCAAATCCCCAGACAAACAAAAAGTAAACAAATCTACAAACAAACAAATCCACAGGCAAATACACAAGTAAACAAATCCACAAACAAGCAAATCCACAAACAAACAAATCCACAAGCAAACAAATCCACAAACAAATACACAAGCACACAAATCCACAAACAAATCCACAACCAAACAAATCCACAAACAAACAAATCCACAAACAAATACACAAGCACACAAATCCACAAACAAGCAAATGCACACACACACAGAAATCCACAAACAAACAAGTCCACAAACAAACAAATACACAAGCACACAAATCCACAAACAAACAAATCCACAAACAAATACACACGCACACAAAACCACAAACAAATACACAAACAAATACACAAGCACACAAATCCACAAACAAACAAATCCACAAACAAATACACACGCACACAAAACCACAAACAAATACACAAACAAATACACAAGCACACAAATCCACAAACAAACAAATCCACAAACAAATACACAAGCACACAAATCCACAAACAAATACACAAGCACACAAATCCACAAACACACAAGCACACAAATCCACAAACAAATCCACAAGCAAACAAATCCACAAACAAACACACAAGCACACAAATCCACAAACAAACAAATCCACAAACAAGCAAATGCACACACACACACAGAAATCCACAAACAAATACACAAGCACACAAATCCACAAACAAATCCACAAACAAATACACAAACAAACAAATCCACAAACAAATACACAAGCACACAAATCCACAAACACACAAGCACACAAATCCACAAACAAACACAAACAAACAAATCCACAAACAAACAAATCCACAAGCAAACAAGTCCACAAGCAAACACACAAGCACACAAATCCACAAACAAACAAATCCACAAACAAGCAAATGCACACACACACACACACACAAAAAGAAATCCACAAACAAACAAATCCACAAACAAACAAATCCACAAACAAATACACAAGCACACAAATCCACAAACAAATACACAAGCACACAAATCCACAAACAAACAAATCCACAAACAAATCCACAAACAAACAAATCCACAAATCCACAAACAAACAAATGCACACACACACACACAGAAATCCACAAACAAATCCACAAACAAACAAATCCACAAACAAATCCACAAACAAACAAATCCACAAACAAATCCACAAACAAACAAATCCACAAACAAATCCACAAACAAACAAATCCACAAACAAGCAAATGCACACACACACAGAAATCCACAAACAAACAAATCCACAAACAAATCCACAAACAAACAAATCCACAAACAAATACACAAGCACACAAATCCACAAACAAGCAAATGCACACACACACAGAAATCCACAAACAAACAAATCCACAAACAAATACACAAGCACACAAATCCACAAGCGCACAAATCCACAAACAAATCCACAAACAAACAAATCCACAAATACACAAGCACACAAATCACAAACAAACAAATACACAAACAAATACACAAACAAACAAATACACAAACACACAAATCCACAAACAAACAAATCCACAAACAAGCAAATGCACAAACACACACACACAAATGCAAAACAAACAAATCCACAAATAACTAAACAAATAAATAAACACACAAATCCACACACACACACACACACACACACACACACAC